>JAWVMR010000121.1:67082-107125 GCA_036321205.1 Trypanosoma caninum | reverse complement strand
CTTTCTTTTTTTTTCTTCTCTCTCCTTTAAAAAAAAAAAAAAAAAAAAAAAAAAAACAATGAAAAACAAAAAAAGCGAAATAATAATAATAAACTAATAAAAAAAAAAAAAAAGTGAAACAAGATGTTTTAATTTGTTAGTTTGTTTTTGTTGTTGTTATTAAGTGGGATAGGCACTTTTGACTGACATAGCTACATGCATATATACATGTATAGATTAACATATTTTTATGTGCCATATATATATATATATATCTATACATTTTTTGTAGGTGACAGTTGTGCACACAAAATGAAGATAAAAGTGGTGATTGGAGACAAGTAAACAACCCCCCCCCTTCCAAAAAAAAAAAAAAATTTTTTTTTATTTTTATTTTTATTTCTATTTTTTTAATTTTTTATTTTTGCAGTTTAAAGGGCATATCTACTGTATATATATACGTATATATATATATATATATATATATATATATATATATAGAATCATAGTTTTGCAAGATGAATAGTGCATCAAATATTCTTCAACGAATCTGTAACAACGACCCTTCACTGCGTTGTTTATGTGTTACCTCTGACATACTGATATCACCCTTTGTATCATATGCATTATTACGTAACAGTAACATTTGCAGTGTTATTTTTTCAAAAATTTCCTTAAAAATAGTTTCAGAATCTTTTTTTGCAAAGTTTTTGGAGTGTCTGTATCACTTGCCACTGCGTAGTCTTTTGCTTGAACGTGATCAACATCTTTCTGCTGCTTACATGGAACACTTGCTTAATCTTGTTGAGTATTCTTGCGGGGTTGGAAAGGGATGTAGATGGGACACTGCACATGAAAACAAATGTGGTTTTTATGTTGATTACTGTTGTTGTAATAATAATAACAATAGCAAAAACACTAATAACTATACTAATAATATTGGTAATACTAATAATGCTAATAATGACAGCGGGAATATAACTGAAGATAACAGAGTTGATATGGTTTTTAGTGAATCTGACGGTGATTATGTGAATTACAACAAAGAATATTTAAAAAAAAAACCACTTTTAGAGTTTCTTGATTTATCTGGTAATCTTATTACAAAATCGCATGCAGAAAGATTAGGCGAAATGATATTTCACTCTCGTAGCTCACTAAGACACGTTAATCTTTCTGAATGTCATTTAGGAAACACTGGGGTGAGTTTTTTACTTGCTAAAGCAAATTTATCTTTACGTTTTGATGCTCCTTACGAAAAACAATTAGAAGTGTTAAAACTTTGTTGGAACGGAGTCACTGAAGATGACACACTTCGAATATTCATTGATCTTCTGCAAGGGAGTACTATGTGTATTACATACATAGACGCCCAGGGAAATTATTTATCTTCTGAGATGCATAAAAGACTTGCTAAGAGAGAGAAGGAGGTAAAAAAATATAAACACGAAATAAAAAAAGAAGAAAAAGAGAACAAAATAGATAAAGAAAAAATGATTTTGTCTTCTTTTTCTTTATCTTCTGGTTTTGCGTTAGAAGTACTTATTTCTATTGCAGGTGAATCAAAGTCACTGTTTCCATCTCTTTTGACCTTAGTGTCTTTGTTATATTCTTTTACGTGAGCAACATGAGGCGGAAACAATGACGATGGTGATAATGAAAAAGCAATTGCGCAGAAAAAAAAGTTTTTTTTTTTTTTTTTTTTTTTAATGGTTGTTTTTACTATTGAGATGTTTAATATTATTTTTTTCTTTGCTTTTATTTTATTTTATTTTTATTTTATTTTTTGAATTTTTTTTTTTCTCTTTTTTGCTTTTTATTAAAAGTAATAAAAGCAAAAAATAAAAAAAAAAATACAAACAAACAAACAACAAAACGAATAAAAATGTTGGGGTAACTCAATTAGAGTTACGTTATATGAACGCAGGACACCATATATGCATGCACGGTAAGTTTTAAATTGATTGCTTTTTTTTTTTTTTTTTTTATTGCTGTTTGTGTCTGTATGTGTATGTATATGGCTTGCTTGATTTTTTAAATAGAAATGTACATGGTATTATTATATGTATGTATGTATATATGTATATAACTAAATAAAAACTGGAAAAACAAAAAGCAACAACAACAGCAAAAAAAAAAAAAATAAAATAAAATAAAAAAAATGAACATGAACATGACCGATAAATGAAGAAACAAGCTATAATAATAATAATACTAATAATAATAATAATAATGGAAACAATGAATGTGTATTTTTATATGTATATGTTATTATCCATGTTTTTATTTGCTTGTTGTAAATGCATATACACATACATATATATTAGTAACAGATGGTGCGATGTGTTGTGTTTGCAAGAACCAAAGCAACGCTACGCTCTGCTGCGGGTGTTGGCGTGGGGGCGACGTTTGCAGCACCGCGGCCTGTCCCTTTATTCAAACCGGTGCCATTTAAGCAGGAGAAATTTCTTTCAATGAAGAGCCGCACTGCTGAGACTTTTTTCAACACACGACAGCGTATGATTAAGCGGTCGGGGGAGATTTTGTTGCGTGTAGAGAAACTTGACGAAGAGCAGCGGGGGCAACGGGAGGGATGCGGGGAAGAAAAAAGGAAAAGGGAAAAAATGGAGCCGCAGGAGAGCAAATTGACTGATGAGAAAATTAATTGCAAGTTGGATTTTTCTGGGAATGGTGATGGTAAGGTTAGCACAGATAATAGTAATAATAGCCGTGACGGTCGGGTCTTTATTGGCGTCAAACTCACATCGCATGTGGCTGATGAAATAGACGCATGGAACAAAAGTGTGAGGAATCTCGAGGCACTTCAGGGGTTTGTTCTAACAGACGAGATTGTGTATAGCACCGTTTCCAAAAATATTCGTCTAGGAGCTTTTCCGTATGTTTTGGACTGGCTTCAGAAGGCGGCTTACGAGCGGCGAGTTCCTGTTCCTTCTTATGTCTTGGGTGATTTGCGTGAATTTGTTGACTTTTTGCAGTCGGTTCTTCCGACTAGTAATATGAGCCTAATGAAAGTTTTGGAGACTTTGCTGGGCATTGATGCAAAAACGGGAGATTGCGTGGATTGTCAATTGTTCAATGGTAATCATGTGGATGAGACATTGTATTTGCAGTTGGTGAACTCAGTACCGTATGTGCGTTATTTTTTTAAGGAATTATACATTCCAGTTTGGGAGTGTCTGCTAAACCTGGGTCTTCTTCCGTCTTTTAAGAGCAAAAATGATGTGGCCTTATGGGAGCAAATGTTGTGGGAGAAAGGGAACAGCGGCACCGTGAGCGATTTGATTGGTCGCATTTGTTCTTGCGGTCACGATAATGATGCTGGTGATGTACTGAGTCCATTACAGGCATACACAGGTTTATTTCTTGCTCTTACTCAGTGCGCTGCGGAGGCAAAGGAGTACTACTTTCTTTTGGAATTGCAGCTAGTTTTTTGCACTGTTTTTTTGGAGTCAAATAAAGAGAATTCTGCTGAGCAATTTCGATGGAGGCTAAAGCGAAGTCAGTGGTGCCGTAACGAGAAGGAGGAAGAGCTGTTATGCGCGTTTGCCAACGACTTTCTTGCAACCGTTTACTATGGTAGACTCGCATACAAAAATGATGTGGAACTGGATCAATGCCTTTCTTTATTTGATATAGCCAATAGAAGGGATAAAAACGATAATTGCAATGATGCTGATGATGATGCTGATGAGTGCAGCAGGACCGAAAGTTTGTTGGATGACAGTTGTGACGATGGAGCCGAGTTGACGTCATTGTTAAATCGAGAGAATAGCGATGGTGCCGCTGCCTCAGCTTCTTTAACGACGGCATTGCAGGGCGCTGTGGACGAGGTGCTGAGGGTTCTTTTTCAAAGCGAGGAGATTGCACTAAGAGATGCATCAGCGTATGCGGCGTTGGTGCTAGGGGATGTTGAACTACTTTCAAAGAGCGAAGCGGCCATTATGGAGAGCCGCTTTTCCAGAGCCGAGGTCCACTGGATGAAGGTGCACTCTGACATTTGTCGCCGCTGCCATCTTGGCGAAAATGTGATGGAGGAGTTGGTGGAGTTGTTCGGCCCACGTGGTGTGGTGGCGCATGGCCTTGAGATCTCCGCTGGCAGCGTGGAGGACCAGCAGTGTTTTTTGGCGCTGGTGATGGGGACTGTTGTGGCTGTTTTGGCTGCGTCATCAGTGCCTGCGGGGGTGCGGCGTGTGGTGGCGGCCCGGGCAGTCGCAGGTCTGCTCTCGCGCCTGGGGGAGACGCAGAAAGTGCATCAGCACGAGGAAGGGTCGCCGTTCTTGCCGATTTATTCTGCGGCATGTGCGGCGGTGTTGTTGTCTCCTTTACTCAATACAAGTGATGTGTCCAAATCGCACGGGGCTAACAAGGAAAGCAGCGTCGAAAACGAGGAGGAGAGTCTGGGTGGTTTTTCTCGGAATGAGATTATACAGCTTTTTAATTGCATCACGTGTAATGTGTTGGACCAGCCCACTGGTTTTGGCAATGCGTACAGCGTTATACTGCTGGTTGTTGCAAGGGCAGAAATGTGGGAAATGGTACTAGCTCTTTTGCGCAAGTTGATAGAGTTATCGTCTTCTTGCGTCAAGGATTGTGCGCAGCACGAGATTAGCAGCGTGCTTGTTGACCAACGAGTGTGGGCATGGCTTTTTCGAAGAGCGCGTGACGCGGGACAAGTCGATATTTGTCTCTTGTTGCGCCAAAATCGCGAGAAGCTTTTTTATTGACATTGCAGCGTTAACCACATCCTCTTCCCCCCCCCCCCCCCCCCACAACAACAACAACAAAAAAGAAATAAAATAAAATTGTATAGTGATGGACTAGGCGGAACGAATAAGAAAAAAAAAACAAAAAAGCATTGAAATTGGTTGATATGCTTTTCTACTAATCTGTAACATATAATCACATTTATGTGAGTCTTTTTTAATGAGCGGAATCTTTTGTGTGCATGCATTTATTTGTGTTATACTTTTATGTCTTTCTTATTATTTTTAGTAATTGTTATAGCGTGTTTTTGTGTTTGCGTCCGTGTCTCTGTTTTCTTTTGGGTTTCTTTTACCCTTTTGCTTGTTTTATATGCGCCGAACACCTGCTTTTTTTACGGCGACTCCTGAGCGCTTTAGTATTTTGGGCACGACGCACCCGCGGCCGAAGCGCACCGGCTTCGGGCGCGGCAACAAAATGCGCTCGCGGCCCAGCGACAACACTGCGTGGTACGACAAGGGCGCTGTTGAGTGGCTGCCGCGCCCGGTGCGTTTGACTTACGACCACATTGATCGCTTGCGTCACTGGATGATGCGGGAGACGCTGGACGGCAAAACGGAGGAGTTCAACCACATCAGGGAACTTCACCGCGAGTGGTCGCAGCACCCACTTATGCCGGTTCTTGGCGATGTGGAGCCGAAGTTTCCGCTGAATTTGTTTAAGCAGAACCACAAGGCCAAGAAGAGATTTTTGCTTCGCTGGCACAAGGCGAATAGTCCGGTCAACTGGCTTTGGTTGCCACGGGGTCCGACTGTGGTCACGCCACTACACCGCACAAACCCATCGCAGTACCCGGAGAACTGGAAGCAGATGGTGCGCAAAAAGAGCACCAACAGCAACTGATTGGTGTGTAGTGCATTGGTAAAGGAATCTAGGCAAGTATTACATTTTTTAAATCTTTAACTTTTTATTTGAATTTATTTATTGGTATTTTTTATACTGTTTATTATTATTATTATATATATATATATATATATATATATATATATATATATATATGTATATTACGCTGCATTTTTTTTTTTTTTTAGTGTGTTTGTTAGTTTATTTGTGAGACAAGTAGAGAACTAATGTTATGGACTCCACTCACCGATGTCGCGAGGCGTTGACCATGCAATTTGATTGGGTGTCTGTTCTTGTGACCCATCGCAAGCGCCCCTATACCTCATTGAGGCGTAGGCGCGCACTGCTATTTGCCACTATGCATTTTTTTTTTATTTTGATCTTTTTTTTGCATTACACAAGCAACGCTGTCACGCTGGCGCTTGCTTTCCTAATTCAGATGGCTGCGTTTTTAATGTCTCTTATTCATATTGTTTTTGTTACCGACTACAAGGATAAAATGAGTAATGCAATGGAACTGGAACAGCAGCTTAATCCGGTAATTATTGCCGAGTTGACACTTCGTTGCTTTGTGGTGCTTCACTTTTTTTTGATCGGTGGTTTAAAAATGTGTATTGCATGCGTTATTGAGCTACTATATGACTATTATGTTTTTAAAAAAGGAGACCTTCTTGTTGACGCTACAACGGCCTGGAAAAAGATTGAGTTTATTAACCTGGATGCCCGCATACGTCTGGCGTACCAAGGCATTATGTTGGTTGCCGCAATGTTTTTTTTTGTGCTATCAATAGTAAATGGATGAGTAAGATACGTGTTCATATGTATACTTATGTGCATATACAATACTGGTTGGTATTATCCTTTGTGGGTGATGAAATGACATTAATCAAATTTGATCTGTTTGGGCATAACGAACCGTGTGGAAAGGAAAGTTTGACGACGCTGGGCCAACATATGCTTTTTTTTTTTATAATGGATACAACAATTGCTTTTAATATCAACGTCTTTTTTCATTTATTAGTACTATTAATAATTTTTAGATAGCTATTTACATGGACACAAATGGTTTTAAAATAAAAAGTTTTGTAATTAAATTGATGTGGTGGCGGGGAAACACTTGTTCTCTCGTCTGCTGTAATGTGGAGGCGCTTGTGGTTTGCGTGTTGTTTGTTGTGCATTTTGTTTGTAAATAAAAAAAAAAAAAAAGAAAAGAAGTGGTGGGTGGGTCGGTGGTAATATTGCAGTCTTTGTTATTATTATTATTATTATTATTATTTTTGTTTGCTTGTTTGTGCGTGTTAATTTGTTTTAGTATTTGCATATATATTTTTTATTTTTTTTTTTTTAATTCTTATTCTTATTCTTATTGTTTTTTTGGGGGGGTTGGGGTTGGGTGGACCACATATTTTGATATTAAAAAAAAAGCCTTTAAGGGGTGGGGTGATTATTATTTATAGATATTAAAAGCAGCAGGGCTTTTATGTTGAAAAAACCGAAATATATTTAAAAAATATATATATATATATATATATATATACATTATACAAAAGGGTAATTAAAAAAGGAAAAAACAAAAACAACAACAACAACAAAAAAGGCAGCGTGGCTGGGTAAAAAAAGTCTTTATACATACACAAACATATATATATATATATATACATATATACTGTGTGTGTGTGTGTGTGTGTGTCTTGCTGTGAAATATATAAAAAAACCCAAAAGAAGGTAAATAATCGTAAATGTCTACATTTCCACTTGAGAGCGGCTTCTCAATGGGCTCTAGCTGCTGTGCTGTGTGCGGGAGTTGGTTAGCACTGCAGACCGCCTCATCATCATCATCATTTCCGACGTCAGTGGTGTTGCCATGTAGACACTGTGGGTGGAATAATTTTTACGGGTCTGAGAGCAGTACGCGAGACGCCAGCAGCAACACTTCCGCGGCGTTATTATTCACCGCTGAGGAAATATACACTTCGCACGCTGAGATATTGAAAAAGGCGGCGGAGATGTCGTCTGCGGTGTGTGGGGCGTCACTTGCTGGCACATATGTTGATAACAGAGTGCAGGAGGAGGCATTTTGTGAGTACTGTGGTGTGCATCGCCAGTGCAAAGTGTTCGCAAGGCAAATACGGAGCGCGGATGAGGGGCAGACTATTTTTTATCAGTGCACAAAGTGTGGAAAAGAGTGGCAGCTCAATTCTTAATTTATTGTTATGATTTTAGGAATGAGAAAAAAAAAAAAAAAAGAAACAAAGCTTGAGAAAGAGAGCAAAGTCATTGATATTTATTTATCTATTTAGTTATATGTGTATTTTTGTTAATGATAATGTGTCGTTTAAAAACAAAGTAAAATAAGTGAATACGTTGTGTTTCTATGCGCGTAAAAAAAACTTTTTTTTTTGTTTTTTTTTTTATTGTATGCGCCACCTACGTCTTTGGTTTTGTTTTGTATTATTGTGTTTTTTATTGCTGTTGCCATTTTTACATAATTGGACTTTGAAGTTTGCATTATAAAAAAAAAAAAAAAGGACAAGTTGTTCGTGTTTGGAGGTTAGGGTGAAAGACAAACAAACAAATAAAGGGATATATATATCTATATAGATATATAGATATATACATATAAACAAAAGAAACAAGGAACGCGATAACCACAACAAAACAGAGAGAGAGAAAAGCAAAGGAAAAAAAAAAAAAAAAAGGAGGCCGATGAAAGTCTCTACTATACAGTCGCAAGCACCGACGGTGACCGTCGCGGAAAGTATTGGCTCAAACAAAACAGTCGGCCTATACAGCGTGACCCAGCAAGCCTCATCTGATACCGAGCTGGCAGCAGCACCAGTTTCATTTATTTCAGCAAACCGCATTGTGTCAGTTGTTGAGAAGGCCGTGGAGCGTCTGGGGTTGTTATCACTTCTCGACACCACATCACCGGGCGATGGCGCCGCAGCTCCATTTTTTTTTGTTGCCGAAAAATCCGCGGGACCGAAGAGTTCAGATCAGTCAAAACATTCGGTTTTTTCACCGCGCAAGGCGTCAATTTTTGTCTCTCGCCCTGGTGAGATGTCGCGTGCGGTGTCGTGTGACGTGCGATCTGCGCTGGTGGCTGCTGCGTACGCCCAGCGCGCGTGGCGCCCGACTGTGGCTGACTTGGTGGTCGAGCAGCAGCGACTGGAGCGGCGTTACGGCGAGCTGATGAGCAAAACACGGGAGGCGAGACCGAGCCCGAATGAGCCGGAGCTTGATCACAGTTGTTTTTCGTCTTTTCGTGATACTGAAAAGACGGCCGTTTTAGAAGAGCTGAAAAATGTATCGAAGAAACTTCGAGACAACAACAAGGCGCTATTTATCCAGCTCAAAGATAACCCAAATGACGCAAATAACTGGCGAAAGGTAGGTAATGGGCGAGCAGAGCTGATACACTTGTTGCAGTCTCTTGTGCGTGAGATCACCACTGGTTATGACGGAGGGAGAAGTAACGCTTCCGGATATGGCACAGGTGCCGGTGGCCTTTTTAACGGTCGTCGTTCTATTGTTTCTGAGAGCTGCGGCACTGAGTGGAGGGACGATTCCTTGTCATTGGGGAAAAATCGTTTTGGCAGCACCGTGCAAATGAAGCGAACCGCTAAAGGACCTTTTGCGGGTCGTATTCCGTTGTCCTCTGTGTATGTGCGGTTTGCAAAGCTAATTTCAGACGAAAAGAACGCCCAGCGCTGGGCTGATGAGCTTCTGCTAAGGGAAAAGGAATTGAATCAAAATGTAAAACAGTTACAATATGAGTTGAAGGTGGAGAAGATCTTAAAAGAAAAGGAAATTGCTGAGCGCCAGCAGCGCATTGCGAGGCTGAAGGTGAAGTTGCAGCAGGAGAAGAAGCGGGTGAAGGAGCATAGCGAAATGGTGCGGGCGAGTGTTGAGGCGGCGCACGAAGCGCGACATCGAAGCACAAATGAGGAGGAGCGCGTGGTGCTGGAGGCTATGCAGCGTAACGTGCGGGATCAATTTGTTGAGGCGCAGGCGCATGCGGACTTTGAGCAACATCTAATGGAGCGCACTGATGCGATGGATGAGCTTGCGGTTCAGTGGGAGAAGAAAAATCATACGGAGATTAAGCGTGTGGAGGCGCGCAAAATTGATGCGGAACAGATGCGCCAACAGTGCGCTGAGCGGTTGCAAAAGGCGCAAAAAGACAAGGAAGTTGAGCTTAAACTAAAGGCGCAACGTTGTGAGGAACAGCAGCGAGAGGCGGCGGAAAAGAGTGCGACTGAGGAGCGGATTAATATGGAGTACGAGGCGGTTTCTGTGATTCAGTCCGCTATTAGAGCCTGTTTTACGCGAGAGGCACTTATTGCTATCAAGAAAAGGAACAGAAGAAAACTTAGGGCGGTGAAGAAATAGACGCTTCATTGTTATTATTATTGTTTTTCTTGTGGCAGTATTGATGATCACTATGTGGGAATATATATAATATTATATATCTCTGTGTCATACATAGTTTTATGTAATTTGTACAAAAGAGTAAACGACAACAAAACAAAAACGCTTTTTTTTTCTTTTTTTTTTATTGTACTATTATGCATATAATAATAATTAATATATATATATGTATATTTTGCTTGTAATGTTTATTTTGAGCAATACGACAATTTTTTTTTTTTTTTTTGTTGTATATATATATACATATATATATATATATATATATATATGTATGTATACTTTATTTTTACTTTATTGACTGCAAAGTTTTTTAGTAGCATTTTACACACAAGTGTGAAATAGTCACCAATTAAAATCAGAAAAAAAACAAAAAAACAAAAAAATACTACATTTGCAATGTGTAAAGATGAAATTAATAAAAACCACGAAAAAATATCAACTTTACATTTAACAAAATTTAAAAAAAATGGTAAAGCACGATTGACTAGTGATGAAACAGCAGCATTGTTTCTTTCTGACTTAAAAAGTCCCCACAATTTTGCTGACAGCACTGATAATATTATAAAAGGAGACCACTGTGTAGCGTCTGTCACACATAAAGTGGCGAAATCTCATAAAAATGGAAAGACCAAGTCAAAGCGTATGGATGAAAAAAAAATTTCTTTTTTTACTACCAAACAGTCACGTAAAAAGAAAACGAAAATTTTAGTAAATAGCAAAAGTAATAATGATAGCAATCATCGTGGTGATAATGGTGTTTTTATTGCAGAAACAGGCGAGGGGTTAGAAGAGATGACCCACCTTCTCCCACTGGAAGAAGGTGAGGACGATCCTTCAGTGTCAGTTGATGTTGTAAAGAAAACCGCCGCGTTTCTTTCGCAACTGACACCGGCGCAGTCGCGGCATTTTTGGGCGCTTCGCAAAGTGGCACGTGGAGAAATGAACGGCCGCACCGCAGCAAAACTTGCGACGTTTGTGGAGGACATTAGCGACACAAACGAAGAAGAAAAAGAGGAGGAAAAAAAAAAAGAAGTCGTGGAAGGCTGGCCAAATGGAAAAGTGCTGAAGAGGCCCTGCGGCGGTGCGTTGTTTAGCAGCAACTCTGATATCTGGGATGACTAGGGCGTGTGTTTTGCGGAGATGCAGAAATATATGAGGGATATGTGTACATGCGGTGTCTTTGCGTTTGAAGGGTGAGAAGAGGTTGAAAGGAAGAAAAGGATATATACATATACATATACATATACATATACATATACATATACATATACATATACATATACATATATATATATAATTGTTTTTTTTTTTTTTTTTATTGATTTTATTTTATTTTATTTTATTTTATTTTTTAGCACTATTGCTAGTTATTAATTGCCATTATTTGTTTTTAATGGAGTTTGATAGCTTGATTTTTCGTCCACTAGACAATATCTTTTTGTCAGTATGTAAGCACAGTTTTGAGCTTTCTGCTTCATTGTTTGCCGGTGTGTGTGCATACGCCATTACTATGCACTTTATTCCACCTGTGCGTATGAAGTTACTGGAGCGTCGTATATGTGGTATAGATATTAATAAAACAACACCACAGAAACGTAAAGAAATAACAGAACGACGTTATAGTGAATTGGGTGATGATGCAAAACGTCTTGTATTACCAGAGTCTTTGGGTATTCTTGCAGGTACTGTATATTTAGGAGTGGTAATTCTGTTGTTGGCACTTACATATGGTTCTGCAATGCGACAAGCTGATGGGGCCGTTGTGACTATAAGTGTAATGTTGTTATTGGGTTTTGTAGATGACGTACTGGATTTACGTTGGAGATATAAATTACTACTTTCAGCTATTGGTTCACTGCCACTTCTGTTGTCGTATGACGGAAGTTTATGTGTTGCAGTTCCACGTATATTATTGCCATATATTGGTCAACCTTTTGTTTGCCTTGGTGTACTTTATCTGATTTACTTGGGACTTTTATGTGTCTTTTGCACTAATAGCATTAATATACTTGCCGGTGTAAATGGAGTGGAAGTGGGTCAGAGTATAGTACTTGCAGTGACATGTGTTGTATATAACATTATTCAACTACGTTTAGAGACACATTATTTTGAATATGCTACTACCAAAATTAATGGTAGTAATATAAATAATAATACTACTAATATTTTGTGTGATGCTAGTGGTGATTCTAATGGCTCTTTTCATCAATTAATAGCCATTGCACTATTAGCACCATTTATTGGTGTTAGTCTTGCATTATGGCACTATAATAGATATCCTGCTAGTGTATTTGTGGGTGATAGTTATACATATTTTGCAGGAACTGTACTTGTGGTTTCCGGTGTATTTGGACAATATGGGAAAACACTTTTGCTTTTTTTTATTCCACAGGCTATAAATTTTATTTTATCTCTTCCACAGTTGTTGCATATTATTCCTTGTCCACGTCACAGAGTACCAGTATGGGACCCAAAAAAAGATGTTTTGCAAAACAGTGGAAATTATACCTTGTTAAATGCAATTTTATGGTTATATGGAGATATGAATGAACGTTTATTGTCACGGGCTTTATTAAAATTCTTAGTTTTTAGTAGTTTGTTTTCTCTTTTTCTACGGTATACTTTTGCATCATACTTATATGATTGTGTGCGCTGACACTGATAAAAGAGAAAAAAAAAAAAAAAAACAGAAAAGAAAAGAAAAGAAAAAAATATATGGGGATACATGGCCAAACAAACAATTGAATAATATATATATATATATATATATTATTATTATTATTATTATATGCATATTTATTTGGATGTATGTATGTGTATTGGGCCTGCTGTGTTTTGATATTCCTTTTTTTTTTTTTTTTTAGTTGTTGTTAATTTTTTTACTTAAATGAGGGCTATCAATTTGCTATTTATTCTTATATTGTTTTTATTGCAGGTAAACTAATAAGGAGTTTTCTTCTCAAAAAAAAAAAAAAAAAAAAAAAAGAAAAAGAAAAAGAATAAAGCGAAAGCAACAAAAAAGAAATTGAACTACAGTGTATATATATATATATATATAGGGTTAGGAGTGAGGTGTGTAGGGGTTGAGATAGATGGGTAAAACTACCACATCAGTTGCTTTACTTTCACTCTCGTCCCCGTCGCTGTTGTCGACATGTGGTGGCAGTAGTTTTAGCGCATATCACTTTGCTTCTTTTGCCGCGATGGAAGTTTCCGTAACAATAATTCCGCGTTTTACAATGCCGCGTGTTACAACGTTGTTTGGCGGTAGTTACGGCCCGTTTGCACCAAATTATCCAGTCGATGTGCCTTTATGGCTTGCGATGCACATTCGTCAGACTGACACATGTGCCATTACTCCACCGCCATTTATGTCAATATCATATTTGCACGACGTTATTGCGAAGGAAAAGGAAAACGAGGCGACGTTTGAGATGTTGCCATTTTATTTTTTTGAAGTTGTGAAAAAGTTATGTGAAAACAACACCGCTGCTGAAGATGTACCGCATGTTGCTGAAATTCTTCGCCTTGTTGCTGAGGTAAAGGCAATTAGACGACAAAAACTGCAGCGCAGCATGTCGGTATTTGAGACTGAAGGATCTCCTTTATATATTCCCGGCATAAAACTTACAAATATTGTAAATAATGAACTTGAGTTTTTGCGATGTTCATTTGCAAAAGTTCTTTTACAGTCTGCAGAAATGAAGCGACGAAGAGAGAAGATAATTGGTGGACCAATTAATATAAATATTGGTAGTGATAATAATAACTCAGCAATGATGCGATCAAGTGGGGTTGTGGCACAATCAGCATTATCGTCGTCATCAGCACTGCTATCATTAACAACAATACAACAACAACAACAACAACAGTCATTATTATTCACGCAATCAACACTATCAGGAGGGAACTTTGATACATTTATTAGTGATACAAATAATAATAACAATACCAGTAATAATGTTGAAGTAGGAGGTGGTGTTGATGTTAGTTTAGCGAGTAAAAGAATGGTGGACGTGTTGAATGGTGTTGGGCAGTTGCAATCGCGTGAAGATGAGGGCAGAGAGAACACTGCCGCATCATCAACATTTAGAACAAGGACGAGTGAAACTGTGGGGGAAATAACAACAGAATCAACGACTGATGAGTTGGTTTTGCCACCTGTGAAGAAGAGGAGAACACTTCGCCAGTCGTAATTAAAAAAAAATAAAAAATAAAAATAATAAAGTTGTGTATTAAATTTATTTCTATTATTTATTATTATTATTTTTTGGATAGGGGTGGTGGGAACGAAATAAACTACTTAAATAAGAATAAATAAATAAATGAATATATATATTATATATATAGGGTCAAGATATTGTTTTTACTTATTTATTTATTATTATTTCTTTCTTAATGGTTTATTTACTTATAGATTAAGCTGTTTTTGTTTTACATTAAAAGTGCGAAACGAAATAAATCCACAACAACAACATTGAAATAATAAATTAAAAAAAAAAAAAAAAAACAAACAAACAAACAAACAAAAAAGGGTAGTAATACATATACATATATATATATATATATAGCGATAAACTATCAGGACTGTGAATAGTAAAGGGAGGGGGAGGGGGGAGGAGGGGAGGGAAGAGCAACAAAAAATCTGAGAAAGAGACTTAAAGAGTGGGCGAAAGTTATACGTTTAAATTATACAATAGTTTTTAGCGAAGCATTTAAACAACAACAACAACAACATCAAAAAAAAAAAAAAAAAAAAAAAAAAAAAAAAAAAAAAAAAAATTTTTTTTTGGGAGGAAAAAGATGTAGATAACAAAAAGTNAAAAAAAAAAAAAAAAAAAAAAAAAAAAAAAAAAAAAAAAAAAAAAAAAAAAAAAAAAAAAAAAAAAAAAAAAAAAAAAAAAAAAACACGTTTTTATTTGCGATGGAGTTATTTTCTTATTTTAAGGCTATGTCGTTATTCGAAATTGAGTTGGAAAGAGTAAGGTATTTTCCTGGCGAGAAGGTTCGTGGTGTTGTTGACATTGTTCTGAAAAAGCCTGTAAAGTACACTTTACTGAAAGCAGAGGCAAAAGGTGAAGAGGAAGTTGGTTTTGATATCTCGCTAACAAAACAAACGTGTCCAGGTGGTCGTTACACCACATACTACAAAGCAAATGCTATTTTAGCTGGCAATTTTTCACCACATAACGCGCGTTTATCATCTCCAGTTAACTCAGAGACATTTTCCATTGTTGGAAATAATATTAAAGATGAATCAAAGACACCGAGTTTATCATCCTCGTTGTTGCCACTATCGCCATCATCAGTTGTTTTAACAGGAGGACTGTCACCTGGGAGGTATAATTTTCCTTTTATTTTTCAGTTACCAGACTGTTTACCTCCAACTTACATTGATACTAACACTGGTGGTTATTCTAAATTGTTGTATGTTGTGCGTGCGTATTTGTACAACGGCAAACGCAAATTAATGAAGGCTCATAAGCAGTTTGTAGTTAAGATGCCAGTTGTGAATTTAAGCGTGTGGTTAAATGCGTATTTTACAAATGGAAGATTATTGAACAGGACTGAATATTGCTTAAAGAATAATGGAAATGAAGAGAGGAACGATAACGATAATTTACATGGGGTTGAACAGAAACCGACAAGCACTTTGATTATTATTAATCATGAGGCAATACACAAACGTTTAAAAAAAAGGAATGATACAGTAAGTGAAAATAGTAAAAAGGATTTGTCTTTTGACAATAACGTGAAGCAGAGGAGTAATGGGGAGGGAATAACTGGTGATAAAAAAACTTTATTACCTTTTAATGAAGAGAATTTACTGACATTGGTAGTGGAGAACAGTATTTTTGGAAAGACATGTTTAAATCAATCTGATTTACCCGTAACTTTTTTTGAGAATTTTATGGGTTTAAGAGCAAATCTAAATACAGAACGGTTAGATAATGAAAATTATTTATTTGAATCAACTAAATTGCTAACTCACGACGGCACAGTTGACCAACAAAATACCGGTGACAATAGTAATAGTAACGCTTTGGATTCTGGTTTGTTAGTTAAGCAGCAGTTAATGGCACGAATTTGTAGCATAAGAAAGAAGGGTATCATTACTGTGTCTTTGTTACTTTCCTCAGTTGTATATGAGTTGGGTGGTAAAATTAAATTTAGAGCTGTGATTGACAACACTAATGGTATTTCACCTATAAAGAAGGTAACCTTTGTTTTGTCAAGCTTTGTTTGTATGAAATCGTTAGTTGAGGATCGAGATTATAGATGTGTTCACACTGAACATGTTGAGCTTGACACATTTTCCAGTAACAATGATATTATTTTTTTTCCAGAAATCTATATGATTATTCCAAAATCAACACCACTTACGTTATTTACGGATGGTTATAGTTGTCGTTCTTTTCTTGAGGTACATGTGTCTTGCGTACATGCTTTGGTTACACGAAAGGCATCTGTAAAAACAGAAATTGTTATTGTGAATAAAATTGAAACTCAAGAGAACACCAACAATGGGATAAAGTGGTCAAATTATTTTTTTGATCAAGGACTAAATGAGGATACCACTTCTTTTCCTGACATTATATCGTCTTTTTTGACAGAAGGAAAAATAAAACTTATTTCAGATGATGGGTGTCATGAAATTAATTTTCTACAACAAAACCCAGAAAATCCTCACGCAGCTAATAATGACAAGGTTTTTTCAAAGAATAGTACCAAAAGTAATTTAACTGAGAATGGACTGCCATTAGACTTTGATCAGGTGGTGTACTACGGGGGACCATTGCCAAGCGATAATCCACTGCGTAGTGATTCTTTCAGCGAAAAGTCTGGTATGTGTCAGTAGTAGAGAAGTGATATAAGTATACCTATATATATATATATATATATATATATATATATATTGTTTTGTGTAAACAAAAGCGTGAAAAAAAAAAAAAAAACTTTTTTTTTTTTGTTTAACTAATAAATTATTGAACAAGGAGTAAAACGGGAACCTTTTTTTTACACACAGGCAAATAAATAAATAAATACCCATTTGTTTTTTCATGTATTAGCATTATATACACACATATATATCTATATATATTTATATAGATATATATATTTTTAAAGGTTCTGGTAGTTTTATTTTTACTTTAATTTTTTTTTTTTTTGTCATACTTTTAGTTGTAAATATTTTGCTTATGTGTTTTTATTGATTTTTTTTTTTTTATGCTTGAAACGCTTTTTGTCATAAAAATAAATTGACAATATATGGGAAATTTAATATCAAAATAAAACAAAAGATGGAAGGAAAAGAAGCAAGCAAATAACAACAAAAGAAAAAACTCGACTCGCCTTTTTTCTCACCCCCACCAAAAAAAAAAAAAAAAAAGAAAGGGAATTTGGAGGGGATATCAGAAAATCAGTAGAGTTTGCATGACAAAAATATTCTGTATATTAATTATTATTATTATTTTTTTTGAATGGATTTATTATTATTATTATTATTATTTTTTTTTGTTTTATTGTTTTATTGTTTTTTTCTTTTTCTTCTCATTATTATTATTATTGTTATTATTGTTATATATTTTGATTTTGATTTTTGTGACGCATGAAATGATGCAAGAAGTTAAGGTGTTTGAGAGAATATTTATGGAGACATTTCTTCCATTTCGCGTTGTTGGGAGCGTTTGTGGCGATGTGCCTGTGAGTAGCACGACACTTTATGGCACCCCTGTTTTGATGGTCGCCACGGGCCGCACCTTTCAGCTTTTTCGCGGAAAGGAGTTGTCCATGTTGCGAGGTGGTCCGCACTTTCTCCACCGTGTGCGTGCCGTGGCGCAAGCAGGTAAATATCGCTTCGTCGCTGAGGGCTCCCATGTGCACGCTTTTACACATCATAAGCCGCTGTGGACGCGCGTGCACAGTGAAATTGTTCAGACGAAAGTGGAACATCTACTGGCAGCAGACGATGTTCTTTTTTGCGTGGGGCAAGACCGAAGGGTTGTCATGCGGGCTGTAAAAACCGGGGAGTTGCTTGGGGAGTTTCTTGTGGAGCGCAGCGAAAAGGTTACGGCGCTTGTGCTGCCGGCAGGCTACGCAAACAAGCTGCTTGTTGCAACCGCGGAGGGTGCGCTGCATTTGTACAATTTTAAGACCGGTGTTTGTCTGTGGTACTCAATGCAGGAGACAGGCGCACAGCTTTTGTCTCTTGCGAGCAGCAGTTACAAGGACATTATCGCGTACGGCACGAGCAGTGGCCGTGTTGTTGTACTTAACTTTGGCACAGGTGAGGAAATAATGAGATTTGACCACAAGTGCAGGGAGGCTGTTACTGCGCTGGCGTTTCGCATAGACAGGAGTGTGCTGGTCTCTGGTACAAGCACTGGCGAGGTTGCGCTTTGGGATCTTGAGAATCATTGCTTTGAGGGTGTTCTTACACGCGGCAAAGAGGTGCGTTCTGAAGTTGAGGCTCTTGAAACAGCACACACCAATATGGTGCATTCTATTTTGGTGCTGCAGACAGACAGCCCTACTATTGTGACAGCGGGAGTTGACAATGCTTTGATGCAATTTAGGTTTGACACAGTTGACGGTCTTGGGGCTCTTGTTCGTGAGCGTCGTGGCCACATGGGCTGCTGCACCACAGCTAGTTTTTACAACACCGATTTGCTTATTACTGCAGGTACTGATCGAGCAGTTCGTGTTACCCACGTGTTTTCTGATCGTGCCTCATGGGAATTATCGCAAGGAAAACTTGGTCGACGTGGAAGAGAGAGACAGCTGGGACGTGAGGCGATGAAAATGACGCCCGCAATTGCCATCGCCAGCAGCACTGCGAGGAATTATCAGTGGTCAAGCGTTGTTACCTTGCATGAGGCTTCTTCGCAGTTGTGTGGATGGCGAATGGACACTCGCGTGATAGAGTGCAAACTTAGCGGAATAGCAACTCATACGCATACAGCTCGCGCTGTTGCTATGAGTGAATGTGGCAATTTTGCTGTTGTTGGGTACTCTAGTGGAAATGTGGTTGTTATCAACGTACAAAATCGAAGCATAAAACAGTTGCTTGATGAGGCGCTTCAGCCAGCAGACTGTGCCCATCTTGCCTCTGTTGAGTGCATTGAGATTGCTTGTGGAAACACTGTTGTTGTCAGCGCTGGTCTGGATTCACGAATCAAGTTGTGGGATCTTCTCACATGCCGTCTACGTTCTGTTACTGAGGTTGGTTGCCCCATGAATAAGTCGTGCCTTCACGGGCCTTCTTCTCTTTTTATTGTGGCGCAACACCTCACCATTCGTGTTTATCACTGTAACCCGGATATTGGTCTCAGCAAAAATGAGCTTGCAACGCCTGTGCGGGAGTTTGACGGGCACAACAGTACTATTACCGCGTTGGCACTTGCACCAGACACGTATCGTTATGTCGTTTCTGCGTCTGGCGACTCTGTGTTACTCGTTTGGGACCTTGCGGCTGCTGCATGTGTTGGCCAATACCGTTTTGTCTCCCCCGCTGTATCACTTGGTTTTCATCCTGATGCCCTTTTTATGGTTTCAACACACGCTGGTGAGCGGGGTGCGTTTTTGTGGGTGAATAATTTGCGATACGGATTTGTACCGGAAATTGTGGAGGATCCAAAAAGACGAGCAGTGGAGCAGCTGCCTTTTCTTCACTTCCCAACTGCCCATGGCGAGAGAGAAGCAGAAGAGGAGGATGAGGATAGATATGTAGGAGATGAAGAGGACGATAATGGGGGAAAAAAAAGGAAGGCAAGCGCTGTTGCTGCCGCAGCTGGTAACTCTGTTGCCACAAAAGGGGAGGTAAAAGGGGACAAAGAGGATGTAGTTCTTTTTGATGCAGCAAAAGACACATCACTGATACGACGTCAGCTGGAGAAAGAGCAATTGGCGCGACTTGATCAAATTGTTTCTGGTGGTCTGCGGCTTGCTGGAGTTAACCGCTCACTGTGGTTTAATTTGACTGTTCTTGAGCAAATTAAGGAAAAGAACATGCCACTATTACCGCCAAAGAAGCGTAATGTTCCTTTTTTTTTACCTACAACGCAGGAACTGCGTCCCACATTCATTGTTGTAGCTTCTTTGGGAAATACCGGGGAATCAACCACAGCTGCAGGAGTCTTACCTTCAGAAGCACATTTTAAGACGGCTTCTCTTTCTGAATTGACTGTGGTACAGCGAATGTTGCTGGAGGAGGAACATGATGCGTTGATGGAGTACTTGCTTGCGCTGAAGACGCCACATGCCATTGACCTGGAGATCAAACGCGCAGTGGACTACCTTGACGGTGCTTTTTACTCTGAAGAGGAGTTGAACCAAATAAAGGGGTGCTTGCGCGGACTGCTTTGTTTTGTTGCCGCGTGGCTTCGGCGACGTGAGAATGTGGAACTTGTGCAGGGTATTTTGGCTGATATTATACGTTCACATGGGATCTTAATTACTAAGTGTGGGGATGAGACAACGATGGGTTTGCTTGAGGATGTGGCTCAGCTGCAGAATGACGTCAGATACACCATGGAACACCTGGTTGGGTACCCAAGTTGTCTTGTTGGCACATTTTCGGGGTCGGTGTTTTAGGCATTTATTTCAATTTTAATTTTAATTTTAATTTTAACATTAAAATTAACATTAATATTAATATTAATTTTTTTTTTTTGTTGTTGTTTGCTTGTTGTGTATGTTTGTGTCTGTGTGTGTATGGTTCATTATTGGCGCTAATAATAAAAATTTTTAACGATGAAAAAACGTTTTTTTTTTTTTTTTTGCTTGTTTGTTATTAATGTGCATTAGCTGAAGACACATGAACACAGATGCAGTAAGTGTGGGGGATACTTTTGACACGTTCTGTCCAACAATTAATAAACACAGTCGCCGTCTTGTTAGTGGTTCTTTTTCTGTAGCGGAGCGACAGCAACATGACATTGAGCGGCGTGAGAAACGACGTCAAGATCTTTTACTGAAGGTTCAGATGGAGCGTCAGCGCACGGAGACGTTTGTCCCTGTTATTAATCGTTATGGAAGATGGAGTGGGTCTAGCACTAACGTCGATACTACTGTGAGTAATAGCGGTAGAGGGTCCGCATTGATTACTAGTTCTCAGCAGGAGCATTCTGAGGAAACGTTTCGTCCAGCAATCAACGCCAAGAGCAGGCGCATTGTCGCTGGTTGTCTGTTGCAGGGCGCTCAGCAGCATTCGCAGGAGGTTCGCCAACGTGTGCAGGCGCTGTGGCGCACCCATGCCGGTATAGGTAGCGGCGAAATGACACTTAATGGGGTCTACGCAGTTTTCAAGGAGTTGGGACTGCAAGTGCCGTCTGCGATTGCTGATAAATTTCTTTTGGCTCTTGGTATGAATGAGGGTACTGGTGTACGCTGTGTGCGGTATGATCGATTCATGAAGGTTTTTGTTGTGGTGCTGAGTGCCGCGCTGATTCCACCTTCGGCTGACAAGAGCTCTGGCGCTGGGGATTCGCGCTTAAAAAAGGGTCATGGAGCATGTGACAATGCGTTAATGCTTGAGTCTGCTCAGAACCAGCAGGGTCCCACGCCCACAATGCGTCGCAGTAGTCGTTCGTTATCAGCTGCTTCTAGGGAGAAACCGGAAGGAGCTGAAGGAGAGAGTATGGACACACACGGCAGACGAGGTAAAGTGCTTCTGGCGTCAGAGGTTTTGCTGGGTGACTCTATGGAGCCTGATGTTGAGGATTATGACATTGGGTGCAAAAAAAAGGATTGCAGCAGCTCACCATCCTTTTTTGCGTTTTCATCTGCGTCATCATCGCAGCTAAGGTCTAGTGTAGGTAATGTTCGAAAAAGTGCTGGTTCACACGGACCGAGCCGCGGGTCTACCACCAACGACCCGCGTGTGGCTGAGAACAAAGTGAGGCGTGCAACATACGATCCGCTTGCAGAATGCACGTTTGCCCCAACGATAAACAAGAGAGTATTGAATTCGAGGTTTTCATCTAGCGCTGATGGCGAAAAACAAGCGATGATGCCCTTTCCTTTATCGAATAGGCGCAAAGCTCCTGTTGCACCACCCAAGTCTAGGGCGGAGAGTGAGATTGAGGAGTGCACATTTGCCCCTAACACGGCTTGTTTTCACAAGGACCGTGCATCGCTGGCGTGGTGGACGCAAGGGGCCCCTTCCGGTACTGCCGCTGGGGCAAAAGCGGCTTCTACTCGCAACCCAAGTAACACATCGAGCTTTGTTGAGCCTGGTGTAACCTGCAGCAACGGTGGAGGGAACGAACGAGGGGACGTGGAGGAGAGAAGGGCGACGGCTGCTGAGGAAGGGGAGGGTGGGGCCAGCAGTCACAAGAAGAAGCCCCACCAAAACCCCCGGCTGGCTCGACGGGCCTCACAAATCCCAATTGCCCCGGGATTTGACAAGGCAGTGCAGCGGATGACAGAGGCAAGGAAGAAAAATCGGCCGGTGTTTGAGGAGATGCTGCGCACTTGTTCGGAGGAATCTCATAAGCCTTTGCGGCCAACTGTTGTTGAGCCATTTTTGCTTCGCTCAGTGGCGCGACAGCAGAGTCGAGATCAGAGAAGGCCACTGCTGTACGTTGACATTGATTTACCTAGCGGTAAAACGGGTCGTATCGGTATTTGTAAGGGCGACAGGGCAGCTGATCTTGCTAGGAGTTTTAGCAACGCTTATGGTCTAAGCGATGAACTAAAAAAGCTACTGGAAAACATCTTGAGTGATAAGCTTAACGAGTTTTTTGGAGAGAACGAGTCTAGGCTTTGGCTTTGAAGAATTTTTTTTTGGCTGTGTTTATTTGTATTTGTATTTTTTGTATTTTAGTTTTATTATTGTTATTATTATTACTTTTTTTTTTTTTTTTAGATGTTTTGGGGTAATGGTATTGGTTGTGAATTACCTTATACTATAGAATTACTGTAGCCGCTAAATAGCTGTTTATCTTTTATCTTTTATCTTTTTTTTAAAGAGAGAAAACCGAACTCCGAAGTATAAATGGACCTAAAAAAGATAGAGGGAAAAAAGAATAATAATAATAATAATAATAATAAATAAATAAATAAAAAATAAATAGAATTAGATGGGTAAATTTTTTTTTTTTTTGTGATATTAGTTACTTTATCAGGTCACAGTACCTGGGGGCATATGAGTAGGAGGTGGACAGCAGCAACATTAAAAGACACGGTTGTCACATTCTTGGTGTTTGTTGCAACATATATCTATATCTATATATAATTTATTATTAAAAAAAAAAAAAAAAGGCTTTCTTGTTTGCTTGTTTGTTTGATTTTTATTTTATTCTATTTTATATTATTATTATTAGTATTATTGTACTTTGTGGCCTTTATGTTTGCTTTTGTGTGTTGTTGAACTACTTGCGCATGCACGTGCTTGCCACCTCTCTTTGCCTCCAAAAAATAAAAAAATAAAATAAAATAAAATAAAAAAAACAAAACGGAAACGGCAGGATGAGCTCTTTAAAACGCCCTATAGATTGTAGAGATTCTCATGACATCAGAGCTTTTTTTAAGCGCGCAAGAATGAAAACTGCACTTAGGCGAAGCGGACCATTTTTTCTTGAACGTATTCTTTTTCCTAGGCTTGTGCATGTTAACTACAGGCTTGGTGCTGCGTTGCCAGATCTAACGCGTTTGTTTTGTGGTGATTTGTCTCTAGAAACATTGAGATTATGCGGCGCTTTATCACTACCTCATAGAATAGAAGCTTCGGCATGTATTCGACGCTACGGGCAGCTACAACACAGTGGGTTGCGAACAGTTGTATCATCTGGCTTTGACACATCACCATTTAGTGTTGTCACTGACATTGTGTTTGACATGCAGGATGAGTTTTCTGTTGTTTGTCAGCCAAAACTTCTAACTACATACAGCACGGAGAAGTGGATCGAGGGTAGGGTGATAAATGAAGGAGTTTTAAACAATAATTTACCGCTGGTGAAGGTAGAGGCACGTGGGAGCCAGCGTTTGGGATTTGGCTTTTCTTCCGTCCAATTTCTTTCGTCTTCATTAAAAATTGTTGTGGGATACAAACAGGCATCTTTTGTTGACATTTTTGATTTAGAGGAGGTCGATGAACAAACTTGTGAGCCACAGCAGCGGTTTAGTTTGACTGATAGTAACATCAGTGAGGTTATGCGAAGTGACACATCAACTGCGGAAGGCGTCTATGCGAATGATATAGTTGCCGTCACTGAAGATGTCAGCTTGGCAGCTCTTTCTTCGGGTCTTTCTGTTTGGCTTGACCGGCGTAGTGGCAGGCCTGAAATATGCACCGGTGTGTTTGCACGTGAGTATAACATTGGCCAGCAGAGCTCTCGTACACAAATTGAGGGTGGTCCACTCACTGCCGTCGCATTTCTCTGTCGTGAGGATCCAATCAACGTCGTCTGCGGCACCAAGGCCGGCGCAGTGCAGTTGTGGGATGTGCGCTGTAGCCGTGAGTACATCGCTCTGCACAAAACCGGCGCGACTATTTGTCGTCTACAGCCACAGTACGGCTCCTTGCTGCGGGGTTTTGTGTGGCTAAATACTCTTGCTGGCGAGTTGCAGGGCGTGAATGTTGGACACAGTGATATGCGATTGATTGCTGCGGCACGGTGCGCTGATATTGAAAGATCAACTGAGACATTTCACATGCCGTTGCCGCAGTTGGCTTTGATGGATCCTCCTGGTCTCATTGCGTGTCCACATGTTTCATCAAACTCGTTGCTTTTCTACAACACAAATGTGCTGAGGAAAAAAAGTTTATCTACCGCGGAAAGGTCGGACAGATTTGATAATGACTGTGACGTTTTTCAGGGCGCTGAGCTTGATGGCGATAATGATGATAGTGGTGGTGCTTGCAGTTACAAGGATAAGAGTCATGTCTTGTGTCACCAAAATATGCTGACTGCGTCGTCCAAAGTTGGAAATATTGGTAATCCGTCCGTATCGGTTGGTGGTGATTATGACTGCAATGATGATATTAATGGCTCTGTTGAAACTATACCGGTTGTGAATGCCCTGGACTACAAGGGTTTTTGTAATGTCACGGCTTGTGCCGTGTGGAGCAAATTTGGGAGGTTTGTCATGGGTGATGCGTCTGGCAATGTGCAGCTTTCGTAGAGATGCTTGCATTTTATGGGTATATCTGCTTGTTTTTGTATTCTTACATATTGTTTTTTATTTCGCTTACAGTAAATATATATATATATATATATTTATGTTTGTTTATAAACATGCCTTTTTTTTCTTTTTTTTCTTGGTTTGTTTGTTTCTGTGCTTTTATTTATTTTTTAGTTTGCCCTATTGGTTTTTGCGTTTATTTTAAAGAAGAAGCCACCGGGTGAGAAGTTTGCAAGCACTAAAAAAAAAAAAAAAAAAAAAGAGGCGGTAAATCAGTGGAAAAGAACAAGCAAAAAAAGGTTTATATATACATCATTTATAGCTGATAAATAAACCAGCGCATTTTGTAAATAACGATAATAATAATAATTAATAATAAAAAAAAGGGATTGGACGAGAGGCGGGTGTTGGTTGATGTTCCGTCGTACCGTATCTAATATTAATATGGGGCGTGGTGATGCCTATGTAAAGAAAGTATTCGATACCGTGGCAAATAAGTATGATATGATGAATGATGTGCTTTCGCTTGGAGTACACCGCATTTGGAAGCGGCACTTTGTAAAGGAATGTGTACGACCGCGCCCCGGTGGCAAGTTTCTTGACGTTGCAGGTGGTACCGGTGACATCGCCTTTCGTATTTTAGATGAAGTACGTATGGCGGAGAAGTTATTTGGTCTTTCACCAACACCGCTACACCAAACATGTGTGACAGTGTTGGATATTAATGAAAAGATGCTTCGTGAAGGTGAGGCGCGGGCTTTGCGATACGGTTATTTTGACATTAACTGGGTTGAGGGTAACGCGGAGGAGTTGCCTTTTGATGACATGAAGTTTGACAGCTACAGCGTGTCGTTTGGCATCCGCAACTTTAGTAATCGCCAAAAAGCACTACAGGAGGCATATCGCGTGTTAAAAGTAGGTGGTGTTTTAAACGTTCTTGAGTTTAGTAAAGTTACATGTCCCTTATTAAGCGTGCCATATGATGTGTGGTCATATGGCGTTATTCCATGGGCAGGGCAGTTATTGGCGGACAGGGAAAGTTATCAATATCTTGTTGACAGCATACGCGCTTTTCCTGATCAGGAGACATTTAGCGAGATGATACGTCAGGCGGGTTTTGGGTTTGTGCGGTATGAAAATCTCACTGGTGGTATTGCGTGTATTCACACTGCGGTGAAAACTGAGGCTGTGCCTGTGAAGGAATCACAAAGTCCGTTAGAAGACATTTTATTAAAGAGGAAGATGGAAAAAGAGAATGAGTTGGAGGAGGAACAAGGAAAAAAAGAAAACGGGTTGGTGTAACATGTGTTGGCGCAGACGCTCACTATGGTTATATATATATAATTTATTTTTTATTCACAAACAAGACTTTTTGCAAGACTGCAAACACATTTAGAATATAATGCAATTAAATTATTCACAATCGTTCTTGCTATTTTTGTTGTTTTAAAGACATCTTTTTTTTTTTTTTTTTTCTTTATATATTTATGAGCTCTTTGTGTGTGGCTTTTTTTGTATGATATTTAAAAGAACAGGAAAAAAAAAAAAAAGTATAATTGATGGTGCGCTTTTGTTTGCTTATTAGTTGATTGTATATGTCTCTGGGTGATAGCAAAAGGAGGTAGACTATTAAAAAAAAAAAAAAAAAAGGAAATAGTGAACCGAACAAAACACAACTAACGATAAAAAGAGTTTTTGATTGCTTCTTCTTATTCTCATATATGTTGTTTTTGTCGTTTTTGTTGCTATTGAAATGCATAAGGTTTTGAATCAGGAATTAAGAAAATGTAAAAAAGAAAAAAAAAGATGCCTTACTATCATTATTATATTATATTATATTATATTATATTATATTATATATATATATATTTTTTTTTTACATTTCAGAGAGTAGCAATTGAAAGCAAAACAAAAAAAGAAAAGAAAGGGAAAACAAAAACATAATATATACATATATAAGGGGGTGGGGAAAAAATAAAAAAGAGGATAAACAGCAGGTGGAATGTTCTCGCGGGGGATTAGTCGCTGTAGCAGCAGCGGTGACAATAAGAGTGAAAATAATGGTGAATATGTAAAACCAATAAACGAAGGTAGAGAGCGTGAGAAACAGCATCAGACAGATATGCCGGGTGCTGTGCACTCTATTCCTCGTGACTTGTTGCACAATCCCGCCGTTTCTGGTGTTTCTTCTCCAGTTGAAACTCCTTTTATTCAGAGGTGTCACGTGCTTTCTAACGAGTTTAGCAATGACAATGGCAACAATGATAGTGATGGACAGCCGAAGCAGCGGCCGTTGGAGCAAATGACCGTCATTTTTGAAGAGGATGGTTTAAAACTTACAACAAGCAGTCTTTTGGGCAAAGGCGGCTTTGGTCGTGTCTATGCGGCACATTCAAGTGGTGGTGAGTTGTATGCGTTAAAGGCGTCTGCGAAGAAAATGACTGAGGGCGACTGGGCTCGTCTTCAGAAAGAGGTGGAGTTAATGAACCATTTTTCTCGCCATCCAAATGTTGTGCGGTTTATTGCTGCTGGTCGCGACAATGAAAGTGCGTATGTTGTTATGGAATGTTGTGCAAGTCGCTCGCTTCACGATGTTATCGCCAGTCATGGAATGGAAGTGCCCGAGATTTTGTGGGTTGGGTGGGCTCTTGTCGACACTGTTGCCTTTATGCACTCCAAGGGCTGCATCCATCGTGATCTGAAACCGCAAAATCTTCTTTTTGACTTTGATGGCAATTTGAAGATTACAGACTTTGGTCTTTCTAGTTGTATTGCTGAGGAACAACCGCGCAAGACCGTTGCAGGCACGGCAATGTACATGGCACCAGAGATTGCACATGCGGTGTACAAGCGCATGATTAACTCCAAAGATCAGCAGCAGCTGCAGTACGGCAAGGAAGTGGATACATGGAGCATTGGAGTTGTGTTGTACGTTATGCTAACGCGTATGAACCCTTATTTACAGGCAATTGAAAAAAATAACACCATAGATATGAGCAAGATGCAAAAAACACTTACTCTTTTTGATGCTGTTGCTGCTGCCTCATGGAGTTGGCCAAAAGATTGGACAGGTGACACTGAGCTATGCGAGCTTGTCAACAGCGCACTGCATCGTGACCCTGCTAAGCGAGCATCATTACAGGATATTGTAAAGCACCCGGTTTGGAATCGACGTCCGTTGTCATGTCCGCTTTCTCTTCTTCAAAAGCTGAATCTTTTAGAGCGTACCAACGCGTTTCCTTTGCGTTACACCTCTGCACGTCGTTCTATGAGTCGTGTTGCGGAGCGTGTTCCGCTTATTTCTGCAAAAAAAACAACGGATGATGTGCTGGAAGAAGGCCTTCGCCGCGTGATTTTGACGGAGGAGCGGGCCCGTACCCGACTGATAGTGGAACACCACGAAATTCTTTTTACTATTGTGGATATGCTAAAACTTTTGCGGACGGAGAAAAGCGAGAGAGAGAGCATTGAGAATGATGAGGTCAAACGTCGCATGGTTTTGATGAATCAAAGAATTGTAAGACGAGGCAGGCGTGGAAGGGGGGGTAGTGAGTCGCTTGTGTCTTCTCCCTCCGCCTCTTCGTTTGCGGCAACGGCTCCTGCAGGCAGAGGAGGGCAAATAGAGCGCTGCGACGCCCGCTCAGTTAGACAGTCAAGCGTAATGTTAGTTACACCTGAGGATACGGAGGAGGAGAACAATGGGCTTATTGTCCGTGCGTCACCAGACAAGTACGCTGTAGTTTATCCAGGGCGGGATACCGCGACCCGTTGGTCTTTGCGTCCTGTTATCTCCCTTCCCCGTGAGTTAAACAGTGAGATTGAGGAGTTTAAGTGCATGAACAATCACCGAATGACAAAGCTTACGGCCATGCCTCATGGATACAACGGGTTTGACTGCAATGTGTGCGACCGTGAGATTCTCAAGATAAGCCCTGAAATTCCCGCGTTTCGTTGTTATAAATGTGACTACGATCTTTGCATGCGGTGTGCATACCAAAGACGTCTTCGGGATGTGAATTTTGTTTGTGTTTCATGTGCAAAAAAGTTTACGTCTTCTGCAAAGCTGCAGGCTCACTCTTTGCAATGCCGCGGCCCCAGCTGGAGTCCTTCTCCACGTCGCTCCTCACGCATGAACACCATGGTATGGGAGGATTTGGAGCCTAAGCGAGGTAGTTTGTTAGATATACAACTTCCTAAGGATAATTCAAAGCCGTCGCCACGCTGCGGGCGTCCTTCGGAGCTTAGTTCGACAGGACGAGCATCTTCCGGTGGTCGAATTAGCATTGGCAACTCACATGTCTCTTCTCCGGAGGATGTGGGGGCGATGGTGGTTGGGCACCGCGACGCAAAGTTCCCAGATGTGCCTAACTGGCTGCAAAAGAAAAATGGGAGTTGTGGTAGTGGCAGCAGCAGGAGCAGTGGTAGTGGTAGTAATAATGGTAGTGGTGAAAAGAGAAGGAGAACAAGTGTAGCAAAGAAGAGCGTTGAGGGTCGTGAAAGTGGTAACAGTAGTTTATCTTTTGAGCTTCCACCTCAAATTCGTCTATCGAAACAGATGAATGAGAGGCAGGTACAACCGAAAAACTTTGTAGATACTAAAAAAATGATAGAAGCGAACTTCCCGCCATTAAAAAAAGAACGCACAGAGACACGACAGGTAGTGGATGAGCCTCCCTATGGCTATAATGAGAAGGGAGACATTATTGGCATAGCCGCAAGAAATCGCGCAGCACGAGAGGCCAGCCTTCAGCAACCAAAACAGCAACAAGGTCAAGGAACTATTGTTATCCGCGCGGAAACTGCTACGAAACCACAAGAGATGCCCAAGCAGTCCCGCGTGCCGCGAAGTGTGTCCTCTAGTCGCACTGCTGCTGCTGCTGCTGCTGTTGCTGGTGCTGTGACCTCTAGAGATGCACAGAGCGCCTCTTCAAAAACACCTGAGCCACTTTTACAACCGATGAGAAAAGCCTTTAGTGCCGCTGGTAGCGCTGCCTCTGCCTCTCATCTTCCAGCTACCGCCACAATGCCACAGCTGCCGCCAAAGGCGCGTCAGCCGTCTGTGCACGGCGGAATGATGGCGCTGCACGGCGGTCCTCCGCTGCCACGTCATGGGCCTGGAGTGCTGCAGAATGTGCCGCGTGCAGTGCAGCCGATCACTTCATCGCAGCACCTTTTTGCGCAGCGGCAGCCATCACACCCATTAGTGCAGAACAGCAGTGACGGTCAGCAGGTTGCTGGTGTACAACTTGCCTCCAGTAAGAGCAATGCGTTTTTAGCGTTACCACGTGAGTCGCAAAATCGACAGCGATTTGTTGACGATTTTTTAAGTGGTGGATGGGTTCGCTTTTACTCTTTTACTAACGAGGATACTGTTGTCATGTACTACTGTGTGCAGCCTGGTAGATATGGGGCTATATTTCCAACAGAGGCTGGTGTTGGCACGGCCGTGGTGGATCTCCACTCCCGACTAGTGCTGTATGTGCCCTGCATGAATAATGAGAGCACAAACCGCAGTCAACCACACCCACATGTGCAGACGTTTTATGACGAAGATGTTCTTTTACTCAGTGTATCAGAGGCACAGCGCTATCTAGGTGCTGTTCTTGATAGTATCATGGCTTTTGTGAATGAAATAGCGCGTCTCCGTGCTGAGGGACTGACACCAGCCGCGGTTCATGCGGCATACATCCACCAACGCGATAAAAGTTCTGTTCCAACTGACACAAAGTTTGTGTATGTGCGGAAGGTGTTCCCAGACCCTTCAGGTTCTTTTGCACTTTTTCGCCTTTCGAATCTTCGCTCCCAGGTGGTGTGCAACACACTTATGGACATACGCTGGCAGAGTGATCGAAGACACAATGTTGGACAGAAGTATTATGTTTTTGCGGATGGCACTGCTGAGCCATTTTTGGTAGATCATACCGGCATTCTTTCGCAGGTGGAGGCAGTGCTGAGCAACAACTTTAGGCGATGATTGGAAGCAATCCACACACATATATATATATATACATATATATTGCAGGTGTTTTTTTTTTTTTTTTTTTTTTTTTTTTGCAAATAAAAGAAATATTCTCTCTTGCGATGGCAGCTTTATAGAATGACTTATCGCAACATTGTTGTTGTTTATTTCTTTTCCTTTTTATTTTGTTTTAGATAATGTAAGGAGTGTGGGGATGTAACTTTTTGTTGTTGTTTTTTCTTGAAATGTTGTTTACACAGAAGCACATCAAAAAAAAAAAAAAAAGAAAAGGACAAATGAGAGTTGTAGACAAGAGGAAACAAAGAGATGATTTTTATCTATATGTTTGCGTATGTGGTGGCTGAGTGAAGGGAAGAGAAACGAGTACAGTAAAATTAGAACAGAGTGATACATAAAAGCTTGCAAAAAAAAAAATCTCTCTCTCTCTCTATATATATATATATATATATATATATTGCTTTTATTATTATTTATAATGATTTTGTAGTAATTGTGAGACAATTTATTAATACATTTTTTATTCTGCGGATTATTATTATTATTCTTTATATATGTATATATATGTTTGTGTCTGTGTGTGTGTGTGTGTGTAGATATGTATGTATATAAGATACTCCTCTGCTGCCGTTTTTTTTTTGTCTGTCTGTTGCTATTTTAAAAGAAAGAAAGGGAGAGAAGAAATAATGACACTTGAGGATGGGAGGTAGAGAGGGAGAAGGAAAGAATAGAAGAGGTAAAAGAAAAATATAAACAAAACTAAATTTACTAATAGCATGTTTACTGTATAAAAAAAAGAAAAAAAAAGTATAGCGAGTTTTTTTTTTTTTTTTTTTTTTTTTTGAACAGTTTATTACTGATAGAATTTATATATTATAGTGTTTCTATTGTAATTTACCATTTTTGCTGTATAGTTATATGAATTTTATGTTTTGTATTTATTCATTTATATAAATGTTTGTTACTGTTGTTGATATTAAGTTACTTATTATTGCTATTATTATTATTATTATTATTATTTGTTATTATTATTTGTTATTATTATTTGTTATTTGTAGACACGGTCTGTTATTACTATTTTTTATATTATTAAAAAAAGAAAAAAAAAAGAAACACTAAAGTTATATGCGCAGTTTTATTTTTTTTTTTTCTAATGAAACATAGAAGAAAAAAAAGATGTGATCAAAATAGGTTTTCTCATCACATTAAAGATATCAGCGTTGATACACATGTCACTAAGGCGGTGGTTGATCGTCAATTTATTTACTGCAAATCGAACAGAAGAAAAAAAGAGCAGCGAGAATTTATTTTAAGGCCATGGTGGCTGCGCAGTTGTCATCAACATCGCAACAATTTTGCGGGCACACAAAAAGTGCGAGGAGTTGCTGGCAGCAGTAGTGCCGCCTCTTCTTCGCCGTCTTTATCGGTCGCCCCGCATTTGTTTTCAACTTTTTTTGTTACACCTAAGGAGTTAGCGGTGGTGTTAAATACATGGGAGAAACTTGTTCAACAGCGCAGGCGACGGAAAAAAAGTCATCACAAGAAAGATAAAAACAGTGGTGATGATAATAGTGGAGATAATGCCAATTATTGTTTTTTGTCCTCCGATTTTTTTACAGAACGACGTTTGTGCAAAACTTCTTTAACTGCTAAAAACAAGAGTGTTGAGGGTTGTTGTTTAACTACATCCAAACAAATGTGGTCACAAGACAAGGCGGCAGAGTTTTCGCAACTTATGAACACGGCATGTTTGTTTTATGCTTCTATTCAGCGCTCTGCTGACGCGTGTGTAGATGTCAGAACGATGGGGCGTGCTCTTGCAAGGGAATGCAGTGAACTTATTGCATGGGTTCAATTTATACATTTTTAATTTATGTTGCTCATAATCATGTTACATCGCACAGAGTACATATTTGTTAATTTGTTAATTTGTTAATTTGTTAATTTGTTAATTTTTTTTTTTTCTTATTACCGAATTGGATGTTATTATTGCTATTATTATTTTGCTTGGTTGCATATTATTGTTATTATTATTTTGGGGTTTGGGTTGAGACGCATGTAATGAGCGCACCAAAAAAAAAAAAAAAAAAAAAAAAAAAAAAAAACGTTGAAACCGTAATTAATTGCCTTTTTTGTGTAGCATATAAAGGGATTTTTTTGTATAAATGCCATTATTTTTTATTGTTCTCATATATTTTTTCTTATTTTTTCCTATTTTATTTTATTTTTTTTGTGTGTGTGTGTTGGCGGTTTGTTGTGGTGGTAGCAAAAGAAAGTTTGTGGACGTCTTTGTGAATTACCAACAAACTAATAACACACACACAAAAAAAAGTTATATTTACTTTAATTTAACACACACACACACACACAAAAAGGCAGACGCTTGTAAATATAAATATAAATATAAATATATATTTATATTTATATTTAGCAAATGCCCTCAAAAAGAAAAACCGTTACTCATGACAGCGAAAAGGTCGAACTTTTGCAGCAGACGGAGCTGCGGAGACTTGCTGAAGAGCAGGAACGTCTGTACAAACTTGAGACGGAGGCGCGCAAGCGGCTGGAGGAGGAATGGTGCCGCGTCATTGAGAGCCACCGCCAGCGCCAAGAGACCATCAACCGTGCAATCACCGAGCGGGAGTTGCGGCTTGCGTACGAGGCACGGGAGCAGGAGCTGAGCGCCGCGCTGGAGTGCAAGGACTGCGAGGTGCGGGAGCTGCGCGCGAAGCTGACCGGATTGCAGCAGAGCGTGAACGAGATGATGCAGGAGCGGGAGTCCGCCCTGCGCCGCACGGGGATGGTCGCAAACGAACTTGAGCTTGCGCAGATTAAAATTGTGGATTTGGAGGCCGGCTTTTGCGACAAGGAGCGGGAGTTGCGGGCGCAGCTGCAGGAGAAGGGGCGACTGCTGGAGGCGGAGGTTGAGGCGCATGGCGGACTGAGGCTCGAGCATCAGCGCCTCCTGCGCGTGAGTGAGGAGCAGCGGGGGCAGTTGGACGCCATGCGGGCGGCACAAGTCACGGACCCGGCGGCGGATGACGAAAGACTTGCCACCGTTGCGCCGCAGAGCACTGACGCGGAAACGGCTCTTCTTTTGAAGGTTCTTCATGAGGAGGTGGAGAAGCACCGTGAGATTGCCCGTCTGTTGCAGGCCGAGCTTGAACGAAAGGGTCGTGATGAGGAAAAGGGCAGCGTGCTTATTACCCTTTTAAACTCACAACTAGAGTCTTCGCGCGACGACTGCAAGAGACTTCATGATCTTTCTATTGATCGACTTAAGCAGTTAGAGTCGCTGCAATCGCTGCTTGACGCTGAGCGGGAAAAGACAAAGTCACTTTACCGTGAGCTTGACAGGGCCAACGCAGAAGCAACGGTTGAACGTCGCCAGTTCACCCTGGAGATTGGCGTGCACACCGCGCAGGTTGCCAAGCTCACCGAGGCACTGGAGAAAACGAATGCTGAATTAACGGATGTAAAGGAGCGGTTTGCCAAGCATTGTGAAAAAGCCACTGAGCGTGAACAGTATGATTTCCAAGTGAATGTTGCACTCAAAGGGGAAATTGAGGAGGTAAGGAAAGACCTTAACAAGACGACAGAGGCGCTGAGAGTTGCCAGCGATGAAGCATATTCAAAGAAGGCGATTATGCGGGCTGAGATTGCAAGTTTACAGACACGTTTACAGAAACTGCAGGAAAATGCTGAGAAGAATGAGCGGGAATCGTTTGAAACAATAGCTGTGTTGCGCGCATCTAATGAGAGGCTGCAGGAGGAAAAAGAAACTCTTGTACAAACAACAAATGAGAATTTGCGGCACATGCGAGATGAAATTAAAGGCTTGTGTGCTGCTCGTGATGGCTTTAAGGCTCTTACGGAGAAGTTACAGACTGAGAAGGACGCAGTTGAAAAGGACCTTTTTGAGAAACTTTTACGTATGACGGCAAACCACGACCGCTTGTATGAGGAACTTGGACGTGTCACAGCGCGGCATGAACTTCGTGAAAAAGAGTTTGTTGAAAATGCTATTTTTCTTAACGCAGAGAAGGAGACCCTCAAAGCGAAGGTGGAGGAGCTGAAGGAAAAAAATGATCAGCGGAGTCGTGAGCACTCTGAACACATTCAAAGTATTACTGAGGAGCTTAATACGCTGCGCTCTAAGACAGAGAGGCAACGTGCGGAGCACCAGAAGATGCAGGAGGCGGAGTCGCTGCGTGCGACTAATGCTGAGAAAAATGTGAAGGAACTCAAGCAGCAGACGGCAGAGTTAGAAACGCTGGTGGCGATGCGGGCACGGGAACGGGATGAGGTGGAGAAAGTTCTTAAGATGGAGGCCTCAGAACTTCGTATAGAGCTCAACGCGGCGAAGCGCACAATAGAAAGGTTTGAGTGTGCACTTGGAGACACGTCATACAGGTCGCTGTGCGAGGCAAACGAGCGAATGCGGCGAGAGTTGGAGCACCAGCGCGAAAGAATAGCGGTACTAAACGACACCATAGCCTCAATGAAGGTTGAGTCAACTGTCATGGAGACGTACAAAGAGAAGATGCTTGCAGACCAGAATGAGCAGTATTCACGGTATTTTGAACAAGAGGAAACGTTGCGGCAAATAATGAACCCGCTTTTTTATGAGTTACGCTCTATTGTTGAAAGAAACGGGCTTGCAGAGCCATTGCGTCGTGATCTTAACAAACTTGATGAGCATGTACGTATGTTTTCTCGATCTGCAGCGCAAGATAGACAAGCTATTGCACAAATAAAAAAATTAACAGAAAATGCGGCTACGTCAAGTGATGGAAAAAACACTGCGGCAGGTTCTATTGATTGCTGCGCGACACTGCCCGCTGTTGGCAACAGCAAACAGCCACCACGGCTCGATTTTGGGGGGCTTCCTTTTGTGTTGCGGAAATCGGTGGCAACCACAGCACAACAAACGTTTTCACAAAGTGGCTTACCGAATCTTTTTTAGAGAGAGAGATAGAGAGAGGTTGGGGAAGGGGGAAAGTAAACAAAAGAGGGAAAACATTTGAATATATATATATATATATATATATATGTATGTATATATTTATGTATGTATCAAAGCAGATATGTATGTTAGTTTGTAGACGTATTGTTACTACTATACCAAGTTTTTTGACTTAACACTCACCTTTACTCCAAGGAATCAAAGAGAAAGGGAAGTGAAACAAAAGAGCGACAATAATGACATTAAAGTAAAAAAAAAAAAAAAAGAAAGAAAGAAAGAAAGAAAGAGCAGGAAACAAATTTAGGAGGGCACTGCTTGCGATTAATGTCATTATTATTATTATTATTGTTATTTTGTTGGTTGTTGTTGTTGTTTTTATTATTTTATCCTTAGTGTAAGGTTTGCAGTAAAAAAAAAAAAAAAGGTTTGGTGTGTTGCTTATTTTGTTTATTTTGTTTATTTTGCTTATTTTTATTTTTTGTTTTTGCTTGCGGTGGAAGTGAATAAAGTTACACTCAAATACGAATTATTCTTATTGATTTTTATTTTTTTAAATAAAAGGGTACAAGAGCAATAACAAATTTAGGTTTTGCTGGAGGCGGCGTGACTGTGGGAAGTTGAAAAAGAGAAGCTCCGCTCTTGGTCTCAAAAGAAGAAAAGCAAAAAAAGGTTTTTTTTTTTTTTTTTTTTTTTTTTTTTTGACGAAATAATAGTTAGATATACATAGTTGGCTTGTGGTTAGATAAAAAAACTGAGGCTGTTAATTCATTATAATTTATAGCCGTCCATATAAAAAGATTAGACTAATAATAATAATAATAATAATAATCATTATCATAGAGGTCATTAATACATACACACTAAAAAATAAAGAGTAAAAATAAAGATAAGGCAAAAGGTAGGGTAAGAAATACGCAGGCAAGTTGTTTACATTTACATATTACTTTGTTATAGCAAATGGTAGACAACAATGCGGCGTACTTTTCAGTCAATATGAACAGTTGTTTTTCGGTTGATGGTGACTGCGTTCATAGCAATGACTCACTGGGTTGGAGTCCACACAATGTGCTGTTTGTGGCTACACACAGGGCGTTGTATTTACACATTAATGAACTTGTTGCGGCAAACGCTGTTATTCATCCTAACTTTGTTTTTTGTTGTGAAAAATATAGTCAAATGTGTATAACAGGAGCAAAATGGGCATTAGATTTGGTTCCAGAAGAAATGTACCCTGCGACTTGCCGATTATGCGTGCGAACAACACGTGATATCTTTGTGTATAGGGTCATGCGTTATGGCTCTGGTAGGCTTCGTGTTAGTAATGGTATCTGTTTTATTCCTAAACAGGCTCCTGTTAGCGAAGTTGATGCTTCTGCAGCAGGTTCCAAAAAAAAAGGTTCTGAACTGATAAACCCTCCTGATTGTAATGTGGCCACTACTACTACAGAGGCGAATGATAATGCCAAGATGGGTCGCGGCAATTTGTTTAGGTTATCTCTGGTTAGCTATGAATGGTTTCCGTGTGATCTTCTGGTTTTGGTAACGTCAAGCAATATTTATCTTATTAACATGTGGGGTAACACTTCTGATGAGGAGGCATCTCAGCAGTGTTCTTTTCCTGCTCCTGCTTTTTGCTTTTTAAATAGTACTGTAGCTGGTTTATCTGCATCTTGTGCGACAAGAGTTCTGGGATGTGGCGTTGACAACATGCGGCTTATTGTGGCGTGCCCGTATTATCTTTGTATTTTTTACATATCTACTTCTACCGTTTCTCTTGGCCATTACGTTGAGGTACCTTTGCTTTGTAGTATTCCAACTGCCGTTTGTGGTTTTGCTGATAACGCTAACGACTCGACACTGCGTGTGTTTCTCTCAGCTCCCATGTCTGTTATACAAGGGACGTTTGCGGGGTGCGCACCAGGCGGCGGGGGATTAGCGGTTGTGAGTGCGCAACGGGCGGAGTGGACGACGACAGAGTTGTGGACAACCAAAAGTGATTTGCACGACGAAATTGCGGTGAGTCGTTTTTTGACAATTTCTCTTGAATCGTTTCTTCGTCTTGATGCGGAAGCGACCGCCAAGTTAGATGCAGGTGCGACCTTGGTCACTACGCCTAATTGCCCATTTCTTGTTCTTGGTCTTTGTCGGCGGCGACTGTTGGGATTTGTTGGAAAGCGTTGTGTTGAGCTCATAAGATGTTTTAGGATTGACGCTGGGGCACCACCTGTTGGTTTTGCGCATGAGCTCTCTGGCGTGGCTGTCCATCGGTCATGCAGTTTGGCGGTTTTGGGCCTTCGCTTTGCCGCGCGTTATTACCCGCCATTTCAGTTGTTTCCGGTTAGTCTGGGGGATGCTGGTGGGTTTTTATCACGGTTTCTTCAGTTGCATGAGGGTTTTGGCGACATTACTGAGGAAAACAGTGGGTTTAGTTTGCCATCACCTGTATCATCTACAAATACACCAGCAACAATGGGAAAATTGACTGCTACAGTTTTGGCAAAGACTAATAATATCTATTTCAATCTTTGGAATCGTCAGCAATCTACATCTTACTTTATTTGGGAGGAGTTACTGCCAAAATGTGCTTTTGCCGCGGTTTTTACACAAAGTTGTCAAAATACGCAGGAGACAAGGAAGGCTGTTAAAATTCCACCGCTGCTGAAAGAAGAAAAAAGCATTGCTGAATTGATGCCATCAGCGCCATTACATTCTTACTCTATTCTTTTTGATTTTCGCCAGAGGTATCTTGATTTGCGTCAAAAATACGGTGTGGAATTATTTCTTCGCTTCCCAGTTGCCGATGCGGAGTGGCGACGAATTTTACTTTCCATCTTCCGTCGCTGTTCAGGGGACGTCGCACTTCAGGAATTGCTGCTAGCAAACGCGGTTCAACAAATGGCTGAGAAAATAAATTACGCGGGATTTACGCGATCTGGGCGTGTTTTGATGAAGACTACATCGCCGTCGCGGTCAGTGTTAGATGCGGACTGCTCCGTTTGCCTCACGTTTCTGGCGGCTTTGCGGTACGGGGAACTGTACCACGAGCAGTGCATGGAGTGCAATGGGTGGGTTTACACACTGAAATTTGCTGAGACGTTGGGCAGGTTTATAGATACAGTGAAAACTGAGTGGATGAAGATGCAGGAACAGGAGGGAAGAAAATGGAAACTGGACGAGTTGCCAAAATTTCCTTGTTCTATATGTGGTAAAGAAGAGCAGGTTTTATTAAATATGTCACTTTTTTCTTTTTCGCATGTTATGGATTACGAGTCAACAAAAGTGGATGTTCCTGATTGTGTAAACGGATTCCATATCACAACATTTTCGGGTAGTACATTTGCCTCTCTTTTTTTTGTCACAGAAGACAAAGTTCTGAGTCGTTGTAACTCATGTGGTTTGTACGACTACGCCACAGGGCCTTTTTGTTGCGTTTGTGAAGGGCTTTTAATGTAGTTTTTTTTTTTTTTTTTTTTTTTTCTTTTTTTTTTGTTTTTGTTGTTGCGCCCTTATTGGTAATGCCTCAGTATATATGTATATATATATATATATATATACTGATTAATAATTGGCTAACTGTGTGTTGGGCCTTTTGTTGAAATAATTTTGGTGGAGAGGGGTGAGGAAAAAATGGCGGAGAAATTTTTAATAAATAAGTCAGCTGATTTTTGTAATTTTTACTTCAACAGTATTATTTTTCTTCTCCATCATATTCCAGTCACACACTTTTCCTCATGATAGATTGTATTGTATGGCAATGAAGAAGTCAAAGGATGTATATATTTATATATGTTTTTAACAATGCTATAATAACAAAATATGACATTAAATGTGAATACAAACGAATATATTTATTTACTTTTTGTTTTATTGAACAAAATTAATCAAACAATTCAAAAAAAAAAAAAAAAAAAAAAAAAAAAAAAAAAAAAAAAAAAAAAA
>JAWVMR010000121.1:2575-67045 GCA_036321205.1 Trypanosoma caninum | reverse complement strand
AAAAAAAAAAAAAAAAAAAAAAAAAAAAAAAAAAAAAAAAAAAAAAAAAAAAAAAAAAAAACTATATATATATTCACGTATGTAAAGTATTTTAAAGCCTTAAAGTATATATATATATATATATATATACATATATATACACACACACATATATATATATATATATATATATATATATATATACTCACACATAGATGCTTTTTAAGCCACGAGGCGTCACTAGTAATGATCCAAAATATGCGGGCAATTCGCGTATAATGACGATTTTTGATGTTCTTTCGTATAGGGACACATGGAAGGAACGTTTAAATGATGACTTTTCTTTAGGCCGCATTTTGCAGGAGGCACGGGCTGCCACAAACAAACAGTCTGTACCAGAGAAGCTTGTGATGACAAGTAATGGCTTTAAGGTTAAAGACCGGGAGACTATTGATGCGTCTGAGCGAGGGATACGAATGGTGCAAAGTGCGCTTAACAAACTTACCGAATCGAATTTTGATGTGATTGTTAATCCTATTCTTGATCCAGAGATTATTCTTAATGCGGATGTTGTGGGGGATGTTGTGCGTCTTATTTATGATAAGGCTCTCGTTGAGCCTGTGTTTGCTGGTTTATATGCACGTCTTTGTTCCAAAATTGTGCGATGTGAATATGACTTTCGTGGTGCACGTGATGGCAAGGTTGATGCACAAAAAAGCAATGTTCGCGTTGCAATTGTAGAAAAATGTCAGCAAATGTTTGACGGTGCTGCTAAAGCGGTAAAGAAAACTGTATCGGAAGAAGAAGCAGAAAAGGTCCGTAAACGGAATGTAAATAACATTAAGTTTGCTGGTGAGCTTTTTCTTAAGTCACTTATTACACAAAAGATTATTAATCGGATATTGGGTGAGAAATTATACAGTAATACGCCTAATGATATGGATCTTGAGGTTGTTGTCAATCTATTGGAGGTTGTGGGGAAAATGTATGAAGAAAAAGATAAACCGGCTCAGGAAAAACTTTGGAAGACACTTAAAGAGCTTCAAGAGGACAGACGTTTTTCCAACAGAATACGTTTCTTATTGCAGAACTTGATTGAACGGCGAAATGGCGGGTGGAAGCCACGTGAAACAGAAAAGATTTTTGAAGACCAACAACAGGGACAGCAACAACAGCAACAAGGACAACAGGAACATCATGGTCAACAACAACAACAACAACAAGCACAGCACAATTATCACCATTACAGTAGTCAACCCCACAATTCCCATCACCGTAATAGCGAACATCTACCACAGCAGCTAGGGAAAAAGTCGACAAGCTATCAAGACTTTTCTAATGCATGCGGGGGCGGCGCACGACGTGCGACAAGTTACACGGACCTTGCAGGGTATTGTGGGGGCTCCAACTCGCAGCTGTTACCTCCTCCCCCTCCGCCGCCGCCGCCACCACCGCCACCACCACCACCGCGGCATCAAACGTCCTTTTCGTCCTTGCCTGCGTCTCAAGAAGATGGCCTGTCAGTAGACGAGTTGAGACAAATTGCACGCGCGCGACCGCCAGAGACTTTGACGGATGAAGTTCGCCGCGATATTTTTTCTATTGCTCGTGGGGCTGTCGAAGAGGGGTTGCCCAACCCTGAGCAAATGATTGCCGATTTGTCTTGCGTTTTGGGCTCTAATGAAAGCAGCAACCAAAGTCTTGTTGCGAGTGCGTATACGATTTTGCTGCGGGCAGTTAAGGAACCAAAGGAGACAGAGAGAAAGATATTTATCACGGCTCTTATAAAAGGCAACTGGGCCCGCGGTGTTCTTGGCCGTGGGTTTGCCTGGTGTCTTACGAACGTTATTGAAACGCGTGAGGTTGTTGATTGTCCGCGGATTTACCAGCGTTTTGTGGATGCTCTTATGAGTGTACCTGAACTAACGTTCTTGTCTATTGCAAAAGAGATAATGGCGCGTACTGCGAATTATCTTGATTCCTTAATGGTCGTTTGCGACTCTACTGAGGACTGGGAGGAGGACTTTATTCGTGTGTGGGACATGATTGTTTCGAAGTCGAATAAAGAAGAGCCAAAACCGACTATACGCGAAATTATGGAGGCGTTGGGCTCAGCGCGATTGGGCCCTTTTATGCGGAATGTTCTTCCAGATTTTGTTGCGACGATGATGCAGATGAAGTTGTTTACAGAAGATGATCTGAAAAAGTGGGGGAAAGAAAATGAGTCGAACCAAAAGCTGCGGCCTCTTATAGAGGAGCTTGCACAGCTTTACCCATGAGGAGAAGGACACAGGGGTAGGGGGAGGAAGGAAAAAAAAAAGAAAAAAAAGGATGGAACTAAGGGAATAAGTAAATTAATAAACAATATATATATCTATCTATCTGTATATATATATATATATATATATATATATATATAGTTTGTAGTGATAGCAAAAAAAGGAAAAAAAAAAAAAATTAAATTAAAATTAAAATTGAAATTAAAAGATTTTATTTATAAAAAAAAAAAAAAAAAGAAACACAAATTTAAAAAAAAAAGTGAGTAATAAATATGAAAAGAAAGCGATTGTCTTTTTGTGTCTTTGATGGTTGTGCTAAAGTAAATAAAAGCGAAAAGATATGAGTTTTTTTTTCTGTTTCTTTTAGGCGGTAGAGGTGGGGCAAAGGGCAAACAAACAAACAAACAAAAAAAAAAAAATAGGAACAACAACGTATAATCCTTCCACCTTAAAAAAAAAAAAAAAGAACAATAATAACAATAACTTTTAACTTAAATGCTTGGTTGGCTTATTTGTTAAAAAAAAAAAAAAAAGAGGAAAAGCGAAATGATTATTATGCATACGATTGGAGAAGGGAATCAACACAAAAAGCAATGCATATACATATACATACATATATATATGTTTGTATGTATATGTATAATAGTATATATATATATATAAAAAAGCAGCGATATACAAACAAAAACGCACATACACGCATACACAAAAAATATAAAAAAATAAAATAAAATCAAATCAACCAAATAAAAAAAAAAAAAAAAAGAGGAAACAAACATTGTTTTTTGCTAGTAATTTAAATTTACTTTTTGTTATTGTTATTTTTGTTCTTGTTTTGGTGTAATGTTGCTGCGTGTTGCTTTTTGTTTTACATAAATACCGTACCTCTGTTATTATTACCGCGGTTAATATGACGTTTGTTTTGAAAAAAAGAAAAAAAAAAAAAAAAGAAAAAGGCTGCTGAAAGACATGAATGTGAGTTTTGCCGGGTTTAATAATAATAATAAGGGGGTTTAAATAAATCAAGCTTATATATATTTTTATTTATTTATGGGTTTGTGCATGTCTTTCTTTTTTTTTTTTTTTTTATTTTGTTATAGGAGGTGACGAGAGAAGGAGGTGGTGGTGGTGGTAGAGTACATTTTTTGATACTGTTGTTGTTGGTTTATTAGCCTAAAATTATATAGCAGCCCTTATATATATATATATATATATACATATACATATATATATATATATATATATATTGCGGTTTTTTTTATAAATTTTTTTTCTTTTTTTGAAAAAATGGTTAGAAGTAAAGTTGTGTATTTTGCTGTTAGTTTAATATTAATTAAACCTGTTTTTTCTGTTTTTTTTTTTTGAAGGGGATAGGGTGTGAGTAGTATTTTGAATAGTTTAGCAGCTACACGTACAGGTTGAATTTTTCGACACAGAAATAGAGACAAAACACCGACATATATTGATATACAGGTGCATATTACACAAGACGAAAAAAAAAAAAAAAAACCAGGACAAAAGAGTAAAAGTACACCAGTGTTAAATAATGCGCTTTTCGCTTATTTTTTACAAATCCCGTCACCATAATGTGCTGCGGCGTTCGCGGCCACATATGCACAAATACCGTGAGCTGAATAGGTGGCAGCGGCAGGCGCAGGGCATCAGCAAGTGGGACCAAAGTCACTCGCACAGGCCGCTGCCGTTTGTTGAGCGCTTCAACCCCGAGGGCGTCGGCGTGACGCGCGGCACCTCCGCGTTTGCGTGGCGCTGGTGGCACACACAACAGCCGTGGCTGCCGAATGTCCCACCGGCACGGGGCCCCGCGGGCGCGGCAGGGGCGGTGAGGCCACCGGCGTGGGACGAGGAGTTCACGGGAGTTTTGTTGAGCATGTCAGACGACGAGATCAGAGATTATCTTCTTGACAAACTTACCGAAGTTATATTTGCGGAGACACAGCGGGATGGTTACGAGCTACGACGGCTGGATTTTGAGGGCAATCCACTCACAGCGTTGCCAGAGCGACGCATAATCGAGAGCTTTGTGCTTGAGGAGGAGACACTGCGGGAACGTGTTCTTTATAACGTTGTCGAGGGCGTCTTTCGTCTCACTCCAACATCGGCTGATCGACGCGAATTGCGCAGTGTGGCGAACATTATTGACTTTGTTCTTACTCACGTGGCAGCTGCACGTGTTGGCCCTTTTGAACCTTTTTCTTCCCGTTCTTTTAAAGAAGGGGTAAAAAGCGGTAAGCAGCACCACATCACGCCAGCCGCGTTGGCTGTGATTCAAAAACATTCTTTGCAGCCAGAATTTGGCTTTGTGCACGCCCTTCCAACAGACACACGGGATTTGTTGCTTCAAGAGTGGGAGAGAATGCATCATTTGGATTGGCAGTTTGGCAAGGCAATTTATTCCCCACGCAGCTCTGAAAACACACGCGGAAACTTGACGTGGCTGCGGGAGGAGCAACATTACGCGGCACGAAAGGAGTTTATGAATGATCTGAAGAGCGGCAAGGCGAAGGAGGAACACATGAGGCGCATTGCGGAGGCCGCATCTTCTTCTTCTTCCTCTTCTTTCTTGTCGTGTGCCTGATCTATATGTGATGCTGATGTGGGGAATTCAGTTTGTTCATGGGTGACACTGTGGGTGAAGAAAAGGATCTCGGGGAGTAGATTACAAATGTTTTGCACATTATAATCAGCACTATATGGCTTCTGTATACCATACATGGCTGAATTTGCCTTGTACACAAATATCTTTTACTTTTGCATTAAATTTTTTTTTTTTTTTTTTAAAAAGCAGTATAGTTGAGTGTAACAGCAAAGCAAAACTAAAAGTCGGGAGTGAGTTTCCAAGTACACGGAAAACACACACACACACTCATACAAAAAAAAAAAAAAAGGGGGGGGGGGGAATAAAATAAAAAACAGCAAAAGCAAAAGGATGCTTAAACAGTTAGCAGAAAATAATCGCGATGATAACGAGAAAGGCAGTGGTAGTGCTGGTGATGGCGGTGTTTGTGTGGCTGAGGCTATTGACGTGGAGCAGTTGCAACTTATCCAGTTGTGTTTTGGTGAACATGAGTTTGGTGTGATTCTTGATAACTATGCAGCCGAAGGCGACGAGGAGAAGCCTCTTGTCAACGGAGATGGAGAACTTGACAATGCAGAAGAAGAATGTTTGCAAAAATCTCAAAAATCTACTGACGTTGCATTTGATTTTGACCCCGTTTTTTTTGTACGGGATAAGTTAGATTACGGTGTGCCGTTAGTTAGCTTGTGCCGCGATCTTGAAACATATGCCACATATCTCAACAACTGCATCTTACGACATGTGAACGTTGATGTTCATGGCGCTTTTGTGAAAGTTTCTGGTCATCTTATTGGCATACAAGATGAATTGCGTTATGTGAAACAACCTGTTAATGATGCTGTGAAAAAAACTGAGTTGGCACTAGAAAAACTTTCTCAATTGGAGGAAGCTGTAAGAAGTCAAATAAATGAGGCTAGTGAGGTGGAAATGGCACGTCTTTTTGACGTTAGCTTTTTGAAGCTGTTGTTGTTGTATAATTTGTTTTCTGAGCGCATTGATGAACTCCCTTTTTGTTTGCGTCCTGCAAAGGGTATTCAACAACAACAAAAACAGATGGTGACTCACGCCAAAAGGTTTCATTTTCAGGACACAATAGCTGCGGCTGCACGCAGTGCACATGTGTATGACCTGCTTTGTGACATTGCCTCCATCTTCCGGCAGATGAAATGTCTGTATAACAGTTTACCTCAATTTTTACAGCGCACAAAGGAATATGAAGAGGCTTCTGCTTTTTTGTCTGACGGGGCACAAATTTCATATTCTGTTTTTTCAACTGTGTACGTTGCGTTGTATGAAGAATACATGCGCACGTCATGTGATACACTGAAAAAGTGTCTTATTGATATTATGAGTCTCTACCGCACAGCAGGTGGTGTACGTGAGTTCTGTCAAATGTATCGTGAGTGCATTTTGCGTCCTTTGCTTGAGTCTGTACTTTCCTGGCGTGCCGCTACGCAGGCAAGACACAGTTTGCAGGAAACGATAAGTCTTCTAACCACTTTGCAGAAGCAGTTGGAGGATAATATACATTGTTTTTTGCCGCTACTTCGTGAGGCGTTTGGGAAAAATGTGTGGCCTATTCCGATGATTATATGGCCTGCGGTGTGTGAGGCATTAGTGAAGAAGATGCTGTCGCTGTATGATATTAGCGTCCCTACCGCGTTTCAAAAGAGATATTTGGCTGCACATAAATTGCTTGCTTTGATGGAGAAAATGTGTGCTTCTAAAGACGAGTTATGTGCTTTGCAGCAATCTCCTGATGTGGCATTATGGAAACACAGGTGGAATACTGATGTGTACGGCACAATGCAGACAAATGAACTGTCAAAGCGAGTGACGAATGCAATACAAAACGCTACTGCAACATTATTTAAACACCTGGCTTCTCAACAGGGGCAAATGCAGCAGGAAGAGGTTGCTTTTTTCACAAAAGAGTTTAAAATTGGTGCGTTTGCCATGTTAAAAGAGGCACTGGATTGGTTGTTATCAGATGATACTTACATTCAACCTGTGACGCCAACATTTATGAAAGCAGCGGCGCGGGAAACGTATCGAATGTTGCGGAGTATGGTGACGCATGTTGAAGCCGAAATTTCTGGAAAATCTATGCAGGATTGGTTGGATGTTGTTGTTAGCGTTATTGTTGATATTAACACGCTTGCGGAGTATATTGAAGGAGAATTTCGCACACGTCTGGAGGAGGCAAGTGGGCAAACATTTGCTGTGACATCTCCTTTTATAAAGTTGTTTGCCGAGGAGACCTGCCGCGGGTTTGCAGCTCATTTAAAGAACCTTGTACAAACACGTGTCACTGAGGAGTCCCTTGTTGTGCTGCAGAACATACGCTTAGTGCGCTCGGCCTATGCACACATGCAGAAACCATTCCCTACTGCGCCATCATGGTTTATTCCACACATTGTTGAGCCGTTGCAGCGTTTTAATTTGACAATTGGCTCAGTATTTTCTGCAGAAACACATCGTGTGATGATGGCGTCTCTTGTGGAGGATCTTGCAATGCATTTTTGTTCTTTAGCAAAGGAGACACTTGTGGCTGCGAAGAAAACAGAAGACAGTTGGGAAAAGCTGCGGCGGCGAAGAGAAACAACTGCAGCTGGTGGTCGTGGTCAGTCTGCTGACAGAACTTACGCTGGGACTGTTTCCCCTTTTTCCCCAACTACCACAACCTCTTCCCCCACAATCGTCTCAACCACAACAACTGTTATTGGGGCGCGACCACCGCAGGAGACGGCGTCTGACAGTGACAAGATGACAGTACAACTGTATCTTGACGCAAAGGCTTTTGTGGAGGGCGTGGGGAACATGCTGAATGGCTGTGTAAATGTTGAAGAACTACCGAAAGTCGTTGCGCTTTTTAGGCTTTTGCGGCGAGCGAAATGGATTTTGGGTGAGGAAATACCTGAGTCGTTGGATGTTGACGAATTTGTCGCGTGAAAACAACAACAACAACAAACAAACAAACAAACAGGAATTTGTAGTTTTATATTTTATTTATATAATTTGAGGGGTATGTGGGATGTGTGGCGTAAATGTTGAATCTTACGAATACACATATATATATATATATATATATATATATATATTGTTATTAATTTATTTATTTACTGAAATTTTTTTTTTTTTTTTTTTGTGCGTCTGTGTGTTGGCTTGCGAGAAAAGTGGGGTGTGGTGGTAGGCAAGTTAGAGGGCCTATTAGAAGAAAACCAGGAAATCAAAAGCAGGAAGTTTACAGAAGTGCTATATGACATATCGCGTTTTGGGTTCACCATATACTCTTGTTCTTCATCAGCATGTTTCTTACTTGCGTTTGAAACGATTGCCTTTTAAAGTGTATTGCAGAACGTTTGTTTCAACGTTGTTTCACGCTTTTTTTTTAAGGGCCCGCAACACTTTTTGCGTTGTGACACCTGAGGGTCGTTCGTATTTGCAGATGTGGCAGCTGCTGAACGCTGTGGAGAGTCGTGGGTTGCAAAAAGATCATGCGAAGATTCTTGTAAACAAAAGGACTCATCCAAATATCCACTTAGCAACATGGATTATTTTTCTTTACGCTTCGTGGTGGTTGCCCAAGATTGGGATTTTGTACCGTTGGTTTGGCGGCGAAGGCGTTGATGTAGTTGCAGGTTATATTCGTTATTTTTTTTTTTTACCTGGTTTTGGATTTTCACGTGCCATTGCGGGGCCGTTTTGTCGGGCAATGCAGAAGCTTGTATCTGTTACTGGTGTGTCCAGGGAAACCGCACCGTATATGCGGGAACACTTTAAGCGTTTTTGTGCGGCACTTGAAGAGCACTTTAAAGATAATCAGGATCTATCTTTTATTTTGGGGACACCACATCCCACGTTGGCTGATGTTGCAATTGCTGCGGTGTTTTCCGCTAACTTTTTAATGGACAACACCCCAGCATCAACTTTGCTGCATGAATGTCCCTACTTAAATCGTTACCTTGAAGCTGTTACTGGGTGGCGTGGGGACATTTTTGTGGATACAGACAAGACCAAAACTGAGAAGTTAACGAGTTTGGTGCATAACAGCAGCACTGACACTTATGCAGATGTTGTTCCAGAGACATTGCTAAAGCTTTTTCAGCTTATTGAGGAGGTTATGCCTTTTATGTTATCGCAGTGTGCCGCATTTCACGCTTTTATGGCGGGTGATGGTGTGCGACGTCTTCGGAAAGAGTCGCTTGAAGGAGAGTGGAAAGGATGTAGTGGCTATCTTCTTTCGCAGATTACAGATATTAAGTCCTTGATGATTGTTGACAATGGAATTTATACCATCAATGCGTTGGCACAGGATTTGGAAGTTGCCCTGCTGGCCGCACGTGAGGTAGCAGAAAATGATGATTATGACGCTGAATGTATTGGAATTACTGATGACACTACAAAGTTATCGTTGGGTGTGTTGTGCGAGGGAGAGACGAGGACCGCTGTTAATCTGACGTCCACAAATAGGTTGTCTTTGGATAATGTTGACTCGACTCCAGAGGCAGTAATGTCATTGCGGAAATCACCAGGCCCTGTTAGATCCGAGGAGCGAAGTGCTGGCGGCACACTCGCGGAAGAAGCCGATTTTCACCGTGTCTTTACAACAGCCGCTTCTCGTGCGCGGGGAGTTTTGCGCTCGCGGTGTTCTTTGGGTAAATTTGGCAGAGATACACTTGACGACTGCTTGCGGGGACTGCGTGATATGTTGTGTGATATGCATCACCCGCACTACACATTGTCTAGCGTTTTTCACGGTCGCAAAATGTTTGTTGCTGTTATACCGGAATGTGATGTTGCAGGAAAAAAGCTATTTGACAAAAGATCTATGGAGTAGTTACATTGCGTTTCCTGAGAATTTTTTTTTAAATTATTATTACTATTATTATTATTATTTTACATGTTTGTGTGTTTCCAGTTTATAAAAAAATTACCATATTCAAGTTGACCTTGTTGTTATTTTTGTAGTTTTTTTTTTTTTTTTTTTTAGAGATTAGGGGAAGGAGAAAGAGGGTGTTTGTGTGTGTGTGTGTGCATTCGAACAACATACATACACACATAAACGCGTGCGCAGATATATATTTTTTGTGATTCGGTAGGTGGTTACTGGTTGTCCAAAGGCCACTTGCATGAACAGATTTGATTTTTAAAGCTTTTAAATCTGCAACACACACACAAAAAAAAAAAAAAAAAAAAAAAAAAAAACGACAGCAAAAGAAATTTGTTTTTTAAAGGTTTCTGTGTGTGTGTGTTTGTGTGGAGAAGCTAGTGTGTTTTTTTTTTTTTTTTGTGTCTCTGAGATTGCCTATAAAAAGGCAAAAGTAGAACTGGGACGTTATGTTGGCCCTCACCAATGTGAGGTTACTGAATAAGGCCTCACAAAAGTATGCGACAAAACTGCGCTATCGTTTTCGCCGGCCTTCCAGTTTGCCGCTGCGCCAGACTCTTCAGCAGCGTCGCAATACAATTTTTGAAATACTGAACAAGCGCCGAATAAACTCTGCACATCACTTACCGTATCGTTACGTGGAACAGCGCTTGTACTCCAAGGCTTCGCGGCTGGATCGCGAAGAGGCTAATCTTAACAAAACATACGCACTACAGGGACTTGGGGACATGGAGCCACTTCGTAACAGCGCTAATTTTGGTCTTTCTGAAAAGGAGGCTCTTAAATATGATAGCTGGAAGGAGCGGGCAAAGCACACCCAGCCACCGGTTTTGTACACACCATTAACCGCGCGGAAACTTGCTGACGGTACGTTGTGGCCTGCTGCGACAGAGCCTAGTGGAATGATGAGCAAAGAGGTGCGTTTTTTGCGGCACACATCAAATATGTCTCCAAGTGCGCGGGCTTTTTGCGACCGCGTTTTGTATCATTTGCGCCGCTCCCTTAAGGCATGCCCTGCGCACATTGGTGAGCGCATCGACTTTGCGCAACTCATAATTCAAGAAGTTCTTGGGTCGCGCCGCTCAAGAGAAATTTACATTGTGTGGTCCACCGTTGATCCGGGCGCGCGGTTTGAGATGGAGCCGCTGTTGCACCAACTTAACCACTGGGTGCAGCTACTTGTTATTCAACGTATCAAAAACCGTCCGCACATTCCGCGTGTGACTTGGATATATGACGGCGGTCGCCTGGAGCGGGAGCTGCCGCGGGAGTTAATGAGGGAACTGGAGAGCTTTACTGGCGAGGCATCAACTACGCTGGAGAGTCGTGTGAAGTACATCAAGGAGCTCGACACAATGAACCAGCGCATGAAGAACATCCCGTGGTTTATGCCGTACTTATGGAACAAGGAGGAGAAGGCCTCAAGGCAGAAGACTATGGAGGCTGATTTGGCGGAGATTGAGCGGCGCAAAAAAGAGCGACATCAGCAACAGGGACACGGTGACTCAGCGCGTAGAAGCTCGCAGCCGCAGACGAGCCCACCACCGCAGTTTATTCGTTAGGTTTTTATTTTTATCTTTAATTTTTTTGTTGTTGTTGTTGAGGTGGGGGGAGGGGAGGGGATGAAAGGGTGTTTTATTGTTTAAAGCTTTGTATGTACTATATGTGTTTTGCTTGTTAAACTAATATCATATGTCTATATATTGTTATTCAAAAAAAAAAAAAAAAAAAAAAAAAGAGGAATATATAAAGTTTTGAGGGCGAACGACATTTAGTTAGTAATGCGTGTGTTGGTGAGAACTAATGTACAAAACATGTGAAAGTAGGGTGTTACCACAAATAGACCATTTGCATTCAGGAAATGTAAATAAACAGGATGATCAACTGTCTTGTTGTGTAAAATTGGGGTGTTTTGCTCAGCACTGCGGCGTGAACGCTCTTGATTCTGTCGAAAGCACATTGCAAGTGAATTTATCTGCAATGGAATTGCATAAACTTTCTTCTTTTTTTTCTTGCACGCAAGTGCAAGAAAGTGGAGGATTGCCAAGGCGAGAAACTTCTGCGTTTCCTTCTTTTTTGATTCGTCAACAGATGGCATTGCAACGATGTGGGTTTGCTAATTGTAATGATAACAACGCTAATAATAATAATAATAATAATAATAATAATAATAATAATAATAATCGTGGTAATAAGATTTTTTGTTATCATAAAACTTTGTTGAGTTTTTCATTGCGCAGACTTCGTGAAGTTGGTGTATTCATTTGCAATACAAGCACATTGACTGAAAGTAAAGTTTCTTTGTTTTTGGATGAACTTGTTATTCCCGCAAGTTATACTGTACGGTCCTACGATTTGGAGGGAAAGGTGTTCACGGTTGAGGGTGATGTTTCTTCTGCGCAATCTCCTATAGCTAGTTTGATTGATAACTCCACTGTTAATGATGGGGGTTGTTTTTTTTTATGGCCTTTTTATGATTATCACCGTGGTTTTTGCAGCGGAAGAAAGTTGAGCGGATATAATGACTTTACAGTGCCTCGCTGGAAAAAGTACTCCACAATGGTTGCGCTTTATATAGCACTTGCCGATGCGGGCTACTGTGATAAGTCTTTGCCATTTATTTCGGTTCAGTGGGTTAACTGGCGACAGTTGTTGCATGACCGTGTTAGTCTTCGACTTGATGTTATTTCTTCTCGCTTTACATGTAAAGCATTGAAATCATGCAATAATGCCAATGACGACAATTTTATACTGCCTGTTGCGCTTACTCTTCCTATCACAATGAAGGGGAAACTGAACTCTACAATTTATGAACACAAGGACTTTGTGCCGTCGATAACCACAAAACCATTCACTGATGCTGAGGTATTTCAGCTTTTTTATTTACAACTTGTTTTTCGTGCCGTATTTGATGTACGTTTTTCTACATTTATGATTGGTAAAGACATGAGTCTGTTGCGTCCGAATGTTATTGGATCACAAATAAGTAGAAGGCAGCCTTTGGCGTTTGAGCATCCTGCTAGTGCTGAGCACTGGCTTCTTTTTCCTTGTGGGTCTAGAGTGCTTCATATTTTACCTCTTGATGAAGCTATTATTCCAAATTATTGTTCTGTGCAAGTGTGTTGTGAAACTTCACAACAGCGGCTTTTTGGTGCGAGTGAGTTATTGCCATGTCAAGGCAAATTAGGTCGACATGTAGTTACGGAATGGGCAATGAAGCGTGTTGTTAGCAGCGCATCTGACGCATTTATCGCTTTGGAGGAATTATTTGATCTTTTTATGGAATATTATGGTGTTGGAAGTGTTGATATCTGGAAGGCACCTATGATTCCACGCATATATCGCTGCAGTAGCTCTGTTATGTCGCGTTTTTGGGCAAATAACAGCGATTTGTCAAGTTTTTTTTCGTCGCTACACTTGTCTTTTTTTGCTTCTCTTTTTAGGAGTAAATCTAATTTTCAATTAAAGAGACAACATGAGAGTTCCAAAAGTAAGGAGGAATATCAACGCACAACTGAGGAAACAACGGAGATAAAAGATAAAGAGGATGTTAGGGAAGAAGACATTATTGTGCTTCGTTGGCGACAATATATAAAGAGTGGGTCAATTGCGTTGTTCAATTGCGACACAGACGCAATTGAAATTGTGCGGTTTCTTGGATCTGGTGGGAGTTGTTTGGTTTATGAAGGACGTTTTGGTGCGCAACGTGTTCCTGTTGCCGTGAAGTGTTTCATTAAATCAGAAGGAATGGATCACGATACTTATGTAAAAAACTCGCTGGCAAGTGTGGCATTTTTTGTTTTTTTTAACCAATTAAATACATGTGGTATTATTCATGGCAATAGGGTGTATGATTTTATTGTTTGTAGTAAACCACCGAAGGGAATGCCAGCAAACGATGTAAAAACCTGTAGCCGTGAAATTGACGCAGGCTCAGAAGTGAGCTTGTGTTATCTTGTTACTGAACTTATGGATGGTGTTATAGGTAGGTTTCTCACTGAGGAAGAGAGTGATTTTGACCCTTGCTATGACACAATTATAAACAGACCACTGCGGGATGGTGAGGTGTTTCAGTTTCTTTTTGTTCAACTTGTTTTGCGGGCTGTTTTTGACTGTATAATATTAGATTTAATGTTAAATAGTCAGCTTCGTGGTGACAACATTGGCTATCGTTGCCTACTTTGTGATGAAAAAAATGGAACACAGTTGTTATCTTCATATGACGGCATATTAATTATTTTTCAACCACGCCATGAATTTTCAGCGCGATATCTTCGTTTTCCTGCAGAGATTGCTGATACAGGTGAGCTAGGGCCACTTTGCATAATTTCCTTTATTGATCTTGGACAAGGAAAACAACCAAATTTAGTAGAACTTACACAACGCGGTCTTATTGGTGAAACTGTTGTGGAATCATGTATTCAAGATGATGGACTTGGTCGTTATTGGCCTTTGGACCGCATTTACAGCAAATATATTGAAACAAAAGGCGAAATTGCGCAAAAGGCGGTTGAGTGGGGCGCTTGTCTCTCTATTGACTCCCCTCAGGCCGCTGAGGCTGCGCTGGAGGAGTTGTTTGAGTTATACTTTCCCACGTACGGTGTGGTGGAGCCAAGTGATGAGGAACTTACAAGACATGTTGTGTTTTCATGGACGCCAAGCAATATTGAGAAATTGCTGGATAATTATTTGTATAAAAAAGAGAGCACGCAGTAAAATTTTTTTTTTTTTTTTTTTTTTTTTTACTTTCTCATCTTTCTTTTTTTCTTTTTTGTTTGTCTGTGGTGTATTGAGCACTTGCGGCTGACCAATAATATTGTTGATAATAAAAGTTTAGTGCCAACAACAATAGCAAACCAAAATTGAAAAAATAAAAAAAATAAAAAAGAGAGGGGAGGAGTAAGATAACGTTATGTTTATATGAGTGTAAAAAGCGGTCGCCTGCAGGCGGCAATTTGCAAGATGTTTTTATATCTTTAGAATTTTTATTTTTATTTTTATTTTTATTTTCATTTTTTTTTTTTTGATTTTTTCCTTTATGTATTGCTGTATTTATATATTTATGTATTTGTTCATTTATTCATTTATTTATTATTATTATTATTTTATTATTTTATTAGGGGGCTATTTTTCATTATTATTATTATTGTCTATATATATATATATATATATTGGGCGTTTGCAATGTTATTTTGTCTGTTTTTGTGTGTGTTTACCTTTTTTTTTTTTTTAAAAAAAACATCACTACAGACTTTTTTTTTTTTTTTTTTTTTTTAAAAAAAAAAAAAAANATTGGGCGTTTGCAATGTTATTTTGTCTGTTTTTGTGTGTGTTTACCTTTTTTTTTTTTTTAAAAAAAACATCACTACAGTTTTTTTTTTTTTTTTTTTTTTTTTTAAAAAAAAAATTATTAAAATTTTTTTTTTTTTTTTTTTTTTGATAAAAAAAAAAAAAAAAAAAAAAAGTAACGCGTTAATAAACAATACAAACAATGTCTTGTACTCAACCAACACGCAAATTAACAGTTGAAGAGATGATAAAAAGTGCAAATCGTCTTAGCACACACAACAAATCCGAGGTTTACCTAAAACCCCTGGTAAAACAACGTACTCTTCGAGATGAGGAATTAGAAAAAAGCATTAGACATTTATACGATGATTCGTTAGCACATCGAAAACAACGTTTGAAGGAGATTGAGAAAAGTGTAAATGCGGATATTGAAAAATGGCATGCTGAACGTAAAAAATTGGATGTGGAGGAAGAGGAAAATATGGTACGGAGATTATATAACGACACTATTGAGCGCAAAACACAAAATTTAAAAAAATTATATGATTATGAAAGAAGTCTTTTTGCGCATGAAAAAAAAGCACTTGATAAAAATAATCAAAATGAAGTGGTGAAACGTTTGTACATTGAGGGAATGGAGCATAACAGCAAGAAACATATTGCGTTGTTTGAAAAATATGTCTTGGAGAGGCGGCCAAAGCCGGTTCTTCGAAGCCACGAAGATGTGGCGGCTGCATGCGAAAAACTTTGGCGGGGTGACGGCGTCGCGTCTGCATAGTTGGCCTCCTTTTTTTTTTTTTTTCTTCTTTTATATATATATATCTGCGTGTGTGTATGTTGGTTGTTATATATATAAATATATATTTTTTATTATTATTGTTGTTGTTTTTTTTTTTAGACAAGCTGTGTAGAGGATTAAACAAATAAAAAAAAAAAAAAATAGAATAGAATTGATTTTTTAATTTTACCAACAAGAAAAACGGAAAATAAAACAAAATAATAATAATAATAAATGGAAGACAAAAAGGGGGGGGGGGGGGGGGAAATCAAGCAAAACAAAATGTACAGGTGGTGAACCTTGTATTGTTTGTAATGGGGAGCTTGTAGGTTTTGCATGTGAGAGAATTACACTAATTATGTACATTTGCTATTGTTTATATATGTATGAATAGGTTTTTTAATTGATTGCTTATGTGCGTTTATGTACTTGGTAGAATATATATAAGGACATGATCGACTTTTTTTTTCATTATGATTATTAATTTAAATTACAGAGACTACAAGAATTATCATAGATAGATATATGTTTATGTTTATGTTTCTGGCGTGTGTGTGTGTGTGTGTGTGTGTGTGTGTGTGTGTGTGTGTGTGTGTTGTTGACAAACCTATTATTATTATTATTATTTTTTATTTTACAATATATACTTTTACTATTGGGATGGAAGGTGGCAGACTGAAAGGTGATTACTATATTTAAATGAGAATTGAGGATGTGGTTAAGTGGCTTTGCGAGAATCGCTGCCCGATGACCTCAATAGAACTTTATCATGAATGGAAAAGTGTACACAACGAAACACATATATCACTTCTTGATGTCGCTTTTTCAGCGTTACGATCAGCGGAGGGAAGTACGCCTTTTAATAATGACGCTGTGGGTAATAATCTGGAGCAGGCTGTGGTAGAAATGATTGTTACATATGGTAAAATGAATGGGGATGGCAATAATGGAGCTGCGACTGCCATTAAACGGGTGTTTAAAAAGGCAATGATGCACATTTCACCAGATTTATTAAACACGCAATTAACAAAAAAAGATTGTGATTATGATAATTTTTTTTTGATACGTGGTGATAGAAGTGGTGGTGATGGCGGCATTGATAGCGATGACAAAACTGGTGGTGAGATTGTAGGGAACAAGAAAACTGAAGGCAATGAAAAAAGCGAAGATGAAAAAAGTCGGTTACTTTCTTCACTACAGACGAAACTTCAGCTTGCTGAACAGAATTTATCGACTGCTATGAACACAATTTCAGAACAGTTGCCAACTCTTGTTGGTATTGTTGATCCTATGCAAAAGGATGTTCTTATTCCTATTATTACTCTTATTGCAACACTGAGTGAGGCAAAAATAACCAGAGCCGACGCTCGTCTTAGGCTGTTGACTCTTTATAATCGTCCGAATAGAGAACATAGAGCGGCGATTGCTGAAGGGTGGGCTATGATGCTACGGCACTCACCGCCATCTGTTCTTGAACATGACGTTGTTCCTGAATTGTACACCTTGGTAAATGCAAGATCTACTGAGCGGCGGGTTTTAGCTTTAGAATGTGTTGCATGTTTGGCGCCAATTCTTCAAAAGGATCATTATACAATACGAAGTGTTATTTGTCAGGGTTTTTTGAGACAACTTTCCGATGATGAGACACAGACTGTGCGTTTTCATGTTCTCAGATGTCTTGTAGAGCTTTGGCCAGAGGTTAAAAATGACTCTTTTCTTCAAAGTGAAGGAGGTATTATTGGTAAAGATACGGAAAAAGGGGAAGAGAGTGTTTTGTGTTTTGTGGAACTTTTTGTCAATATTATATTACATGATTCAAGCAGCAAGGTACGGCGTTGTGCTTTGCAGAGTCTACGTGACTGTCTTTGCCAGACAACATTTACGCCTCGGCATTTGTTGGTTGGACGAATCATTACATTACTTTTGTCATTTATAGAAAGGGAGTCAGTTGTGATGAATTGCGACAAAAAAGCAGTAGTTGTGGGCGAGGAAAATGAGGAGGAACATTTTTTTTCGTCTTTAGGAGTAAATAATAATGACAATGCCGTAGAAAAGTCAGTTTCAAGAAACATATCGATTTTAGCTAATTTAATTGAATACCCTCTTTGCTCTGCATGGAAAGGTATTTCAAATAGTGAGAAGGATGTTTTTTCTGTTGGTGTTGACTTACTTATGTTTGATGCATATCTTTGTGTAGTGCTGCCCTCTGCATATGGCTTTGTGTTGGTAAATCAGGAGGAAGACGTGTTAGCCACTTCTATTTGCGCGGTGGCATCTGCGTTGGCGTCAATAGTTCCTATGCTTGACATGGACAAGTGGCAGTGCGTACGTAACTCACTTGAGGTATTTTTAGCAAAAAACAATTGTCATTTTAACAGTAGTGTGGGCATATCATGTAGCGCTGGTTGGCGTAGACGACAGCTGTGTTTTTTTTTTACCTTTTTAATGTGTGTATGTGGTGCGAAAAATTTTTTTAAGGATAATACATCGGATGGAGTTTTTGCTATTGCAAAAGATGCAGCCATGTTATTGGGCACGACGCTTGCAGCAGATGTTGAAGATAATTTAGATAAAAACATGTCTGAAAAGGAAAAGGGAGGGGACAAAATGTTGACGCAACTAACAGCAACTGCACGTTTTAATGCATGTGCGTCATGTCTTATTTGGTTAGCAACGCGTGCGGATGATGAGGAGGGCAAATCTGCGGCTGCGGTCTCGTCTGTGTTGACATTTCTTACTGAGTCACCAAGTGTTAAACACAAATTGATTGCGATTGCTCTTGTGGAGCGTGTGAGCCGCTTTGCAAAAGACGATCAAATGCGAGAGGAACGCATTTGGCCTGCGCTAGTTGCTTTAATGAATCACACGAGATATGATGTAAAGGAAGCTGCTATAAAGGCGGCGTTGTCAATAGTGAAATATATTACCAATCCAATGGCGCAGGAAAAAGTCATGAAGACAGCATTGTCAATTTTTGAGATGGAAGGGTGTATTTCACGATTTGGCGTGGGAATTCTGCATCACTGGTCATCACTTCTTCGCGAAATGCCAGCAGAACCACGGGAGCTGTTTTTATACCCACAGCTTGCCACAATGATTGAACAGTTGAGTGGGTTATTGCTGTTGCTGCAGCGTAAGCCTGAGGGTAATGTGTTTACTACTGTGGTACCGGCAGGAAAGGGGGCGTGCACATCACATCCTGTAAGCAAGGAGGTCGTGAATGAGGCTTTAGAAGCCGTGATTTCTCTTTTAGCAGCGATACCACACTGCGCGGTGGTGACACCACAACTTGTAAAAAAACACCTTGCTCCCGCTATACGACTGTTAACGTCAATACAATCTCTTTCCGCATCAACTCGCACACAGTTACTCAATATTGAAAAGGAGTATAACCAGTTGCTAGGCCCGAGTAAAGGACTTGGTAGTACCTTTGATTTGTTTGACCGTATTCGATATAAAATAAAAAAATAGCAATTGGGACGCTATTTTTACTGGGCAGCGTCTATATGGTATGGTGTGCATTTTTTTTTTTTTTTTTTTGTTGCGCGTACAGATGTTTTTTTTCTTTTATTTTTTGCAATGTTGTATGTAAGCAAGTAAGTAGAGTAACTATTGCTAGGAAAAAGAAGAGATGAAAGTTGAAAGAGAGAGGGGGAGGGGTGTGTGGTGACGGCAACGACATCAATAGTAAAGAGAAAAAAAATATAATAAATTATTTACTTATTTGTTCATGCTGAGTTTTTTATTGTTTTTGTTCATCAATACTGCGGATACATTTAGAAAAGGTAACAATTGAGGGAGAATATCCTTATCACCAATTTTAATAGGCAATATATCTATTATTAGCACACTGGTTTTGCTTTGTTGTTTGATGTTTATTATCAGCTGGAATGTTGCTGGCTGGTCTTCAACGTCAAGGATGATTCGGGAGAACTTTGGCAGCGTTGCCGAATTTCTGCGTCGCACCGGGGCGGATATTTTTTGCCTGCAGGAGGTGAAGGGCTCGTGGGGAAAGTTGGAGAGTGACCCGTGTGGTATGGGCGCCAGCGAAAATGGCGGGCAGTCGGCGATTGATGGGTGGGAGTCGTTTTGGTCATTCAGCAGCAGGGAGCACCGCGGATTTAACGGGGTTGCAACGTTTGTGCGAAAGGGTTTTACGTGGTGGTGCGACTCTCGTCCATTTAGCGAAGAGCAGCTAAATGACGAAGGACGCGTTGTCGTCACTGGACATAGTGGCTTTGTGTTGGTAAACACATATGTTGTTAACAGTCGTGGCGGGTCACGAGCGGAGCTAAAAATGCGCTTTTTGAATAGCTTAAAGGAACTCATAATTAAGTTGAGGAAAGAGACTGGTAAACCAGTTATTTTGGCTGGTGACCTGAATCAAACATATCGTGCACAAGATGCATGTTGGTCTTTGCGGCGATTAGATTTGTCTGCTGTGGTAGAGCTTTGTCATCGTGCGCAAAACTGCAACAATGAGATGGAAAGAAATAAATGGCTGCTGAGTTTTCCATGCCTTTCTGTACCTGCGCTTTTGCGTTTGCAGAAATTTATGGCGGAGCAACTGTCACTCACCATTTTTACTACAGATGAAGAAAAAGGCAAAAACAAAAATTGCTGTAATAATAAAAACAAAACGTTTGCGTTTTCTACAGTTTCTAATGTTAACTGTGGTAACTTTAGTAATGATTTTGACAACACTGCGGATAATAATAATAATAATAATAATGGCAATGAGACAAGTTACGATGGTGATTTTTTTTTTGCCATGCTTAAGGTTAAAATACGCGAGCGTCAAGAAGAGCAAAGGCGCAACGGTTTGTCATGTGCGTTTGCTGCCACATTAGAGGAATTGTGCGCGGCAGGAGTTTCTAGCGTTTCTGTCGACTTTTTAACACGTTCTCAGCCAGTCACGCACAACTGCGATCTTTTTGCACTTACTCAGTACTGTGGCTTGCCTCCACACACTGATACGAGCGTGCAGTTTATGAAATGTCTCCTTTCCGACGTACATTTGCATGATGCTTTGCTTGTTAATTCTGCGGAAGTTGCTGAGAATGGAGAGGAACAATGTGTGTTTACTATTCCATGTCCCTACACATGCTGGGATCAATCAACGAACGCGCGTCAAAGAAATGAGGGTACACGTATTGACTACATTTTAATTGATGAGGCGTTGTTGCCTGCGTTGATACCGTGTAGTAGCACAGACAACAACATTGGCGTTGCCACAATTGCCGGCGGTAGCTTTTCGGCGACAGCGACAACTGAAAAGGGGAATTTGTTCCAGTCTGCATTTTTTGATGAGTTTAACGGTTATGCTATGAAGACAGGCGTATATCGTGCGATGGCAGGCGGTGTGTACCCCGTCGCACCATTTGACGGTTCAGGTTTACCACCGGTCGATGTACACGCCAGAGATGTGCAGTTTTGTGGCTTACCATCAACCGGCTTGTTTGTCACACCGCCGCAGTACAGCGATCATTGCGGGGTTTGTGCTTTTTTCAGAGACATATCATCACTGTTTGTGAAGAGAACTGCAGAAATTGAGGAACGTAACCGGTGTCAATATCGACCGCCAATTACTTTGCATGCATTTTTTTTTTTTAAGCGCAGAAGACAGGAGTTTGCAGCAGAAGGAAGGGAGAGATGTGAGACGGCAATTACAACACAGAATGTTGATGCTAGCAACGATATGGAGGTTGTGATTGTTGAAAAGAAGGCCAAAAACTGCTTTGGAGGTTGCTTGCTGAGTGAGACGCCTGAGTAGCACATGGTGAGTGTGGGACTGTGAAAAATGGCGTCTGGTCACACATTATTGTTAGTGTTGTTGGTATTCTCTGCGTGTATATGTGCGCTTGTTTTGGTATATGAGAGAAAATGTGCATCTCTTGGTCTGATTGGTGTAAAGCTTCATCGTTGCGCCAAGGTTTAGTACAACCAAGACCTTGAGTTTGAACCCTTTTGGAAAGCAAATTCACCACCAGACACACAGAGAAGCACTCAGCTCTGTACTGAGTATCTCACCAGCTGGATAGGGTAATACGTGACCCACGCCTTCCTTTATGCCCCGGGCTCAACAGGCGCCCCTGGCGGTGTCACTGCGTGTCCAAGAGGTGTGTGTGTGTGTGTGTGTGATCGGCATCACACGAGCTCTTCTTTTCGGGATGGAGATAGCATTTAGTTAAAGTGCGCAGATGTAACGGAGGGTCAACAAGTTTAGAAGGAGGGCGCCACTCTAATAGGGCGAGCAGACCACTGCCTTAGCCCTGCGCGGGCGCAGGTTTATTTTCCATGAAATAGAATCTGATCAATCTGTTTTGAAAAGAGGTTTTAGTCTGTGGGAGATGTTTTTTTGGAGCTGAGTCTGGCATAACCACGCTGTTCTAACTAAAAAAGAGCACGTGGAATGCGTAAATGCTTTATTATTATTATTATTAGTATTTTCTTTTATTTTATTTTATTTTTTTTGGGGGGTGCTTGTCTTTAAAGAGAAAAAAAGTCTCCAAAAGAGTTTTGGGTTTTTTTTTTATTGTTATATACATGTATATTGTTTTTTTTTTTTTTTTTTTTGGTGCCGTTATTATTAATTAACGAGTTTTTTAGTGTTGGTAACAGGGAAAGGGATATAACAAAATATACTATAAAGGTCAAAAATAATACAGAAAACCAGACAAAAGAAGATGAGTCGTGCAATAATTGCCGAAAAGGCGATGTTGGCGTCAGAGAAGGCGAAGGAGTTTTTGAGCGGAGGTGGTGGTGTAGTGTCACGTGCTCGTTCACTTGTTTTGGGCGACGCGCAGTTCTTTTCTGTTCAGCCAAAATTAGATGATCTTCGCTGCCACCTTGATTCTGATTCACTTCATGAGAAACAAAACGCTATGAAGCGAATTATTGCGCAAATGTGCAAAGGTAATGATATGTCTGCTCTTTTTACGGCTGTTGTAAAGAACATTCACAACTCCTCTATTGAGCTTAGGAGACTTATTTATTTTTACATTACACATTACGCCGAAGACAGGCCTAATGAGGCACTTTTATCAATTTCTGCCTTTCAGAAGGACTTGATGGATTCTAGTATGCATGTACGCTCTCTTGCATTGCGTATGCTGAGCAGTATACGCATTCCGGCCATTCGGCCGCTTGTTATGGTGGCGGTAAAAAAGTGTGTTTCTGATTTTGAGCCGTTAGTGCGAAAAACAGCGGCAATTTCATTAGCTCAAATGCATTCAGTGGGTGGTGGGGAAGAAGATATAGAAACTACGTATGAGCTTTTACAGCAACTCCTAGCAGATAGATCGATGGAGGTTGCATCAGCTGCCGCCTTGTCTTTTATGGAAATATGTCCAGATAAAATGGAATTTATTCATCCCGTTTATCGTGATTTATGTCGTTCACTTCTGAACTGTGATGAATGGGGACAGGTTGTACTACTTCATGTACTCATGCGATATGTGCGAAAAAATTTTTGTGATCCAAATTGCTTTACCAACTCTGAGCTTACACAATTTGCTAATGGTGAAAAAAACAAAAAGACCACATTTGCCGATAGGGACTGCAAGGAGAATAGCGATAAAAAGATGGGGGAGAGGAATAATAAGGATGACAGCGATGATGATTATACTGATGAGGATGAAGACTTTTCTTCTTCTTCTTTTTCTTCTTCTGCTGGATCTTTGTCAGCCCCGCTCTTTAAAGAAAAAAATATGCCTGCACAAAAGCCTGAAGAAGCTTATGAGCAAATAATTATGATGGAATCTGACCATCGTCTTTTTCTTGACTCTGTACGACCCCTTTTTATGAGTCTTAATAGTGCCGTTGTGGTTGCCGCCACCTCTGTTTTTTACCATTGTGCCTCAAAAGACGAGATTGATGTGTGTGTGCGGCCGCTAATGCGCCTTCTTGGGGGTCCTGCTGAGCACCACTCTATTGTACTTGCCGTGATTTACACAATTGTATTGTCGCTACCTAGACCGTTTATTCCATACGTTAGGGATTTTTTTTTTTTGCCATCTGATGTGCGAGAGGTGCGAGAGCTAAAGACACGGATAATGTCAAGATTAGTCACACAGGATAACTTGGTGGTTATTTTGCAGGAATTTCGCGTTTATCTTCGCAGTTTTTACGTCGACTGGGTTATAAACGCTGTGCGGGGATTGGGACTAATTGCGTCTCAAATACCGACATGTGCGCCACAAATTATGCGGTTGCTTTCCCCACTCATGTCTCATAAGAGTGGAGAGGTGGTGTCTGAATCCATCTTTGTTTTACGTCTTCTTGCAGTGCGTGGAACAAGCATGAGACGAACTTGTAGGTTGATATATTATCTGCTGTGTCAGGTCATGAATGGTGAGATAGTGGACCCGGCGGCAAAGGCGAACATTTTTTGGCTGGTTGGGGAAAACATCCAGCACAATAGCGCTATTGCAACTGCGGCACCGGAGTGTTTTCGTCTGTTGGTGAAAAGATTTGCACAGGAAACTACTGATGTGAAAAAGCAAATATTGATGCTTGGCTTAAAAATTTGGATAGTGCTTGACGGGACAAGCGCTATGGCAGAGCGTTTTAAAAAACTTTTTTTTTACGCTTTTGAGCTTGCACGTTTTGACGACGATTATGAGGTGCGTGATTGTGCACGTTTAGTTTTATGTGCAGTAGATCGTCAGAGCATCACATTTGCTGCGTTAAAAGAGATGTTGTTAAGCGAAAAGCCGTTTCCTCAATCAAATGATCCATGTGTGGAACGTACCCAATACCAACTTGGCACACTTTCACATTTTTTTGGAAGTTTTTTTTGTGATAATTGTGAATTGCCTCCGTGGTCAAAAACCCCAACAGACCCATTGTTGCGAGGTCGTTTACATGACGTAACTCGTCGTTATAATGACCGTAATAGTAATGATAATAGTAGTGATATTGATAATAGCTCTAATAGTTCAGCTAGTTGTTGTTGGAGTGATGTGCTTTCAACAGAATCCAGCAGTGGTTCAAGCGAAACGGAGTATTTTTACAACAGCGAGAACAGCGAGTCTCAGCAAACTACATCGTATGTTACATCATTTAGTAGTGATAGTAGTAATACTAGTAATAGTAACAACAAGATAATCAACAACAACAACGATAATGCTAATGATTATGGTGATGAAAATAATTTTCACTTTTCATCATCATCATCATTGAGTTTTAAAGAGGAAAAACAAAAAGATATTGATGAAAAAAGAGAAGTAGCAGTAGCAATGAAAATAACAACACCAGAAATAAAAACTACTGATACATTATGCGAAAAAAAAAAGAAACAAACTGATCGTATTTTAGTTAACGTTGTTGTGCGCCATTTTAATCCAGATAACCCTGCGGTTACTAACACAACAACAACAACAACAGACAATGCGCCATGTGATCAAACTTTACTGGCGTGTGATGCAACTTCTTTTTCTGTTGCTTTGGGTGAACCACACAACACCGCCACAACAATAACAACAGCGGTGGGCGAAGAGGAAAAGGAAAAAAAAAAAAGTAGTGGTGATTGTGTATGTTGTGATTTATCTGAACTACCGACATCTTGCGGGAGTAAAAACCCTAGTTGTAATAAAGAGTGAAGCAAAACACGCATTTATATAAAAAACGTAAACAGATGATTGTATGTATGTATGTATATATGTATGTATGTATGTATGTATGTATGTATGTATGTATGTATGTATGTATGTATGTATGTATGTATGTATGTATGTGTGTCTGTGTGTGTGTTAATTTCCTTACTTTTTAGATGGAAAAGCAAAGCGAAACGAAAATTTTAATATATATATATATATAGAATAATAATAATAATAATAATAATTATTATTATTATTATATTAATAAAAGTGTATAAAAAATTCAAAAAAAGTATGGAAGAGACTTTGTGTCAAACAGGCAATTAATAAACACGTTGCATAAGGAAAAGTTTTATTGAGTGTGTAATAGCAAGAAAAAAAAAAAAAAAATTTAGTACACCCAGTTTTTATTAAATGTTAACAAACGTTGCTTTACCAACAGCATACACGCAATACTATTTACTAGCAATGTTTTGTCGTTGTTTTTTTTTTTTTTTTTTTGTTGTTGTTTGCTTGTTTGACTATTAAGGTTAATATTTACGTTTATTGCTTAACAAATTTTGACGCTAGTGTGAAATGATATATGTGTATATTGTTAGTATGTTAATAATATACTGTTATTATTATTATTATTATTATTATTATTATTATTATTATTGTTTTGTGATAGTTATTTGCATTAGTTGTAGAAACGAATAATAACAACAATAAGGTGAAAATCAAAAAAGAAGATTACAATTTATTGGTATAATTAAGTTATATAAAGAAAAATAAAAACGAAGAGTTAGCAAGAAAGAACATAAAGGCGGTTATTTTAGCGTTATTAAAAAAAAAAAAAAAAGTTTTAAAAGCAAAAACATCGTATATATATATATATATATATATATATTTATTTATATAAAACGATAAATATACAATCTTTATATATATATATACATATATACATATATACATATATATATATAGTACGACGCAGTAAAGAAAGAAAGTGAAATATACAAAAGAAAAAAAAAAAAAAAAACAGTGGAAAAAACGAAAAAAAAAAACAAAAAAATAAACGAATAAGCCAAGTAGGTGATACGCTGTGAAACACAACTGAATATTAGTTAGTGTCACAGGTGCTATAAAATCAGTACAACAAAGAAGAAAAAGTGTCAGATCTTATATCCCTTTCTACACACACATACACACACACGAGAAGAAAAAAAAAAAAAAAACCAAAATTTTTGTTGGATATAAAAATAATCATAAATTGAAGGCCTGGCAATAAAGCAATTTTTTAAACAACAAAGGAAAAAATAATAATAAAATAAAATAAAACATTTTATTTGAGTTTATTTATTTTAAGAATAAAGGCAAGCATTGTTTAGTTGTATCTAACGAAGCAACAAGAGCAACAAATAAGGTGAGAAGGTTAAAACACATAAAAAAAAAAAGGGGGGGGGAGGGGTGGTGTGAAGAATTTTGCATTTTGCATTTTTGTTAGTTTTTTTGCTCATACGTTTTAAGAGGATACGTTAAAAAATAAATATATATATTTATATATATATTATAAACAACAACAAGAAAAAAAAAAAAAAACAAAAAAAGAGGGGGGGGAGGAGGGAAAATTAAAAGGAGGTGAGAAAAGCAGGAAAACATGTCGCACAAAGGGAGGACAGTCAAAGAAGATGTGTATCCATGTGAGGACGACGACATGTTGGCCATTGAGGGGGAACTATGGATGTGCGCTGACAGTAAAAAAACCTACAAAGTTGGCGCCGGAAGGGGTTCTAAGAATTATGTTTGCATTGAGGATGATCGACTCAGTGTGTATTCAACACGAGGAAAACAGTCACGGTTAATTAAAGAATTGACGTTCAAATCTATGAAACGAGTGGCGTGGTTCACACATCATCCAAAACCACCAGTAGCCAGTAGTCGACATGGAACAAACACTACTTTGGCAAAAGGAGCGGTATCTGGTGGTGCTAATTATTTGTCATCAATCTATTACTATATTGTTCTTGAGTTTATTTGTGACAGCACTACACTTATTGTGGGAGACTTTGCAAAGCGGGAACGCATAGTGTTGTGCACGGACGATGCACAAGATTTTCAGTTTTGGAAAAAATTTGTGGAAACATACAAATGTGCGTGGAGCCGTGAGGGATGTGATGTTATTAGAAGACGTCTGGAGATGTTTGATAAAAGTGAAACTGTTGATAGACATGACGCAACGACTAGTGAGGATCTTGAAGATGATGTAACATTATTGTTAAATGGCGTTTCGCTGTGGAAAAATAGGACGATACAACTTATGGAAAGGATATCATCAGCAGCAAATATACCTTTAGAGTTGACACAAAATATTTTTAACGAAAAAACAAGTATAACCAACAGTGAGTGGGAAAGTTTTGTGAATAAAATGCTTTGTGAGCTAAAGAAAAACGTTGATTTTTTTAATTTTCCTCCTACGTTAAATGTTACGCCAAATATGGATGAAATGTCGCGTATGTTGGGGTTGTGGAATGATCTGTACCGTCAACATTTTTCAGATAACAGTTGTGAGTATGGAACTAGTATATGCACATTAGAACAACAACAAGAGCGTGTTGAAAAAATTGATAGTTTATTGACTAAGAAGGCGCAGTTGACGTCAGTTCCTTCGAGAGTATGTGATATTAACAGTGATACAAGTAATAAGCAGTTGGAAGACTTGCGAAGAGCATGTCAAAACATTGTTTATGATTATAGAATAAAAACGCAGTTATTAGATAATAGCGCGATTATAGAAGATGATCATGATAAAATTGCCGGTGATAGTAACGATGCGACGCAATTAGCAGAAATGATGCAATACATATATGATAGGCTTTCTCAGCCACCCGTTAAAAGACCAGATGTTAGTAATGAAAAAGCGATGCTAAATGAGCTTTGCGAGGCACGTAGTTTTTTAAATAAAACATCTGGTAAACCATTAGAAATAATACAACGAGAGCGTTATAAAAAAAACATAGAGCGCGTTGCAAGAAATGCTCTTTTTGCTTTTACCGAAGCTACAGTAAGACTTACAAAATTATGTCAGGATGAGTATGCATCTATTATGGACAATATCCTTTCTGCATTGCAGGGTAGTAATGTGGGTGGAGAAAAATTTGTTATAAACTCATCACATTTTGAGGTGGTTAGGACGTTAGAAAATGAGCGACGTGCGGCAAAGATTAAGCAGGAAAACTTGGAAAGAATTATGCAGGAATTGGATCGTGCACAGAGTGAATATAATAAGGATATTAGTTACCTGAAGCAGAATTTTTTTCGCTCTCAGGAGGCATGGAGCAGCGATCTTTTTGTTTTACAAACAAAACTAAAGACATTACAAAACACAATGGCAAGAACCGCTGTGGTTATTCCTCACGATGCTAGTACGCTGAGATCGCCGCGTCTTGAGTTATATGATGAAATTAAAGAGGATGGCACTGCACACGAAAAAATAACTGATGAGATCAACGAAATTACGCGATGGGCAACGCGACTATCATGCAGCAGTGGAGAGGTGTCGGAAGAGATTGTAGCAGAACGACTACGCTGTTTTTTCTTTTGGGCTTTGCAAGAGGTTGTGCCGCTTTGTGCTGTAAGAGACACAAATTGTATTTTAGAGCTTGTTATGTGGGTTGTACGTAATCACATAACGCTGCTGAAAACAGCTACAAATGTTTTTGGTAGCCAGCCAATTGAGGGGAAAAAAAATGAGTTTGATAAAAACGATTTTTGCACGGCAATAACAACACTTTCTGACAAATATAGTTCTATGAGACAGCTTGTAAACCATTACACCGGCCTTACAGAGAGTTATGGCGCAATAGAAAAAGAAGATTTTACTGAATTAGAAAATAGGCTGTGTTTTTTTACAGAAAATAGTGACACCCTACAAAGCCTTCATGCAATTCTGTCCACTAGTAATAATACCATTGAAGAAAAAATTCGTTATTTGGTTAGCAACAAAAATGAGCTAGACGAAATAAAAAATGCATTAGGTATTTCAACAAATGTGGTAGAATATATTCAGTTGCAGAAAAACAATTATACTAAATTAGAAAATGGACTTAATCAAATATTTGACAAAGACATAAAAAATAACACGATCAGCCCAGACGAAATCAACATTTTGGTAGAAGCACACAACCAACAAATAAAAGAATTAACTAACGAAAACACCACCCTACGTAACAAAGCCAAAATAATAGAGAATAATCTAAAAAATACAGAAATACAAATAAAAGAATTAGAGAAACGCTTACAAACAACAAACGAGTATATTACACAGCAATCACTGGTATTTGAAAAAAAAAATTATGCTGACAAAATTCAACTTGCTAGTTTACTACAAACAACACCTCATAAAATAATCAGTACAATCGAAAAAAAACTTGACGAATTAAGCCACTACAAGCAACTCGTCGGTAACAACAATGAATACTCGCCAAACAAAATAATTCCTTCACACGACAAATCTACCCGTGCCGAGTGCCTGCGTGGCATTGACGCCGCACTGGCTGCCCTGGGTGCGGAGGAGAGCGGCGAGCCTGCTGCTGCCGCCATTATGAAGGCTGCTAGCGATGCCAGGACACGCGAGGCGGAGCTGCGTGAGCGACTGTTGGAGAGTGTCCGTCGCGAGAACCAGCTGGAGACAAAGCTGTGCGAGCTGGCGTGTGCGGCAGACGCGCTGCAGCGTGCGGTGGATGGCCGGGCGCTTGAGTGTGGTGACGGCGAGGATGTCGCTGCCGTCGCGGACCGCGTGGTTGCGGCGCTGAAGCAGATGGAGAGGGAGCTTGTGTCCGCGTCCGCCGCAATGGGCGAGGCACTGCAGCAGGATGTGCCTTGCGACAGCCCTCTTTTCCCACAGTGCCGGGAGATGGTTAGTGTAATGGGCACGCTACGGGACAGCGCTGTGAGATATATTGTTTTGAACAATGATGTGTGTAAGTCTGTTTTAGTTTTACAGCTTGTTGTTGAAGAGTTGGAGGAGAGAACAGTATTGTTGTCAGATGGAATTAGTTTACCAAACATTTTTGGAAAAAAGATGATGTGTTCGTTTGATTGTATATGCCGCCTTTGTACCATGTTGGAATGTGACGAGCAAAGTCTTACTGTTAGGTTATCAGAGCTGTTGCAATTGCGTGATCTTGTGTGCAAATTTTGTGGCAATGAAGATTCTTTGTTTACTATGAAGGATGATGTCAATTTAATTGAGTGTTTTCATGTGATGAAGCGTATACTTGTACATCTTTCTCCTGAACTCGCTGACGATCAAACTCAACCTTTTCCTGTTAGAATTCAGCGTGCTGTTCAAGTGACCAGAGATCGTATTTTACAGTTAGGGGAAAAGTATGATGAGTGTTCGGATGCTTTGAGCGATGTTAGGGATGATTTGTCGAAGATTATGAATGCTGCTTATTTAGCTTTGCGTGTGTTAAAGGGTACCGTTTCTATATGCAGTGAAGCTGCAGGTTCTGTTGCTGATTGTGATTTGTCGAGGCAAGGTGTGTCTGCCGTTGCTAGGTCTATTGCGTTGACTGCTAGAGATGTTTCTAATCAACTTGCCACCCTTCGTGGTGTATTTAGCGATTGCGTTGCCCTTTTGGCTCAGGCGGGTAAGAACGATGGTTTGTTAAGTATGTCAGGTGCTAGTGGTCTGACAGATGAAGCCGTTTTTTTTGAAACTTTTAAAGTTTTTATAGAAGAGTTTATTTCTTTTCGTGCAGAATGTACGGAGCGGCGGTCAACTATGTCGGTCTATGATAGAAAACTATTAGATAAAGAGGGTTTGTTTGATACTGTGCAGACTGCGGTGAGTGTTCTCTCATCCGCGCTTGGACACTCCGTTTTTGTGCGGGGTGTAAGTTTAAATGATAACATTTGTGAAAGTAACGAATGTGTACCTCAGTTATCAGAACAGTTGGAGACCTGCGCAGAGAGCGTTGCTCGTTCTCTACGTGAAAAACAGCGTGTTATCAGCGTTTGCATTAAGTTGTTAGTGGAGGCGTTGTCGTTAGAGTGCTCTGATGTTGGCGAGGATAGTGAGACATTGTTGTTGGTTGTAAATGATGCTGTGCGCGTCTTGGAAACAAATTCTGCCGAGATGGACAGATTGCAAAAGGCAGTTGAGCAGTCACGGCGTTTTTCTGAGGAGGTGCTGCGTCGATGTGAATGTGAGGCTGCTGAGCACGATGCAGCCATGACGACGCAGTTACAAACGCATGCTGTGATGGAGGTTCAGCTGAAAGAGGCAACAGAAAAAAATGTTTTAGTGACCGCAAACTATGCAAAACTGCTGCGCGACTTTTCCGAGTTTGCTGGTAGCGTTGCGGCTCTGACGCTTTACAGAAACAAGATTGATAGTGAAAACAGGCATGATCATTTACCGCTGCACGAAGAAAAGGAGTGCTGTTTACCAGATGTTATGAGCAAGGAGCAGCGTGAGAGTATTCTTCACCACTGTGCTGATGTTATACGGGAGTTTGAGGCAACAAGGGTGAGGGGAAAATCACTTGTTTCAGAGGTGGAAGATGTTTGGGCAAAATTACGTGAAAGTGAAAACACATGTAATGAACTGCGGGATCAGTTGCGGAACGCGGAGTTAAATGCTGCTGCAAGAACAACAGAGATGGAAAGCAGATTGGAATTTATTTGTAACGAGTTGCAGGTAAAGACGATGGATTGTGAGAAAATGCAACAAGAGGTGCAGATGGCGGAGAAAAAGATGTATGATCTTAAAGCTGAGATGGAAGAAAATGCGAAATTGTATGGGAACAAGCGCGACAGTGAAGCTAAAATGCGGTCGTTGTTGGTGTCTGAAAATGAGGATATTCAACAGCAACTTGTGCAACTTCATGAAGAGTTGCTGGGTAAACAAAAGGAGTTGCAAAACTTTTTGCGGGATTGCCAAATGACTTCTTTGCGTGAGGGGAAAATAAAAATGGCAAATCTTGAAGCGGAGGTTGAGTTTTATAAACTGTTCTTGGAGGAGGCTGAGCATCGCTCACAGTTGTTACAGAATTGGTTGTGTACCTACCCCGAATGCACAGCACCATTGCACCCCATTTGTGCCAGTGTGGCAAGCCTACTGTCCGAATCCGTATTTGAGGAGATCCCCAGGCGTGTCTCAGAGATATTGATAAAAGAACAGGAGTGTAATCGGTTGCTTGGGGTTCCGGGGAAAAAACCGGGACCTGATCGTGCTGCTGCTATCAAGGCTTTGCAAGAATGGTCAGAATTACTTGGTTTGGAAGTTGCAGTGGATCACAAATATTTTGTTACTGAGCTGGACAAGGCTATTCGCGAGATGTATACAAACTCCTTACCACTAAAGAATAAAATTGCGTTACTTCAGAAAGACCTTGATTATGCTGATTACATAATGCAGACATGTGCTAAAGAGGCTGGGATGATTGGGTTGCACATGCAACGTGTGCATCTTAAAAAAGAGCCGACATTGTCAGTCACAGAATCGGCGGAAACACCGGCTGCCAAGCTTCAAGCAGCACTTGCGACGCTGAAGTATGAGAGTGAGTTGATTGTTGAGAGAATTTCTAGTAACACTGAACAGATGCGAAAAGCACTGGATATATTTGAGCCTATTTACAGCGGCTGCAGTATTTTAGAGGCATGTGCGCGTGCAGTGGAGGAGTTGGAAGAGCGGCGAGCGACGGAGTCTGCGTTGCGGTCAGAGTTGGCGGCAGAGCGTTCAAGAGCGAGGTCGTATTCTAGCTGCATTGAAGCGAGTCTGCGTGCATTGTCTGATTCTGTGATTCCGTCAGACTGTGGGGCTGAACTTCAACAACGTTCTGCTGCTGCTGCTGCTGAGTTGCGCAGGTTGTCAGGGCTGGTGTCTAGTGTGCAAGATATTGTTGCGTTTGCCGGATACGATGCACATGCTGGGGATCTCTGCTTAAATATAAATAATATGCTTGGGGAACTTCAACGACTTGAAAAACAAGTAAGGGTGTTGGAAACAAATTGTGAACATGGCAGGCAAAAAGTGCTGCGGGTTGAGGAGGAGCTACATGAGGCCAAGGCGCAAATAGAGAAAACAGTCATGTCGATTAAGGGAGTCTCACAGGAGGCAGCGATACGGGCTGTGGCAGAGCAAGAGAGACTGTGTGCGCGGCTTAAAGATATTGGGGACGAAAATGACGCACTTCGCGCGGTGCTTATTAACTGTTCTATTGAGTGTTCGTGTGAGGGTAAGTTTCATAGTCTTTTTGATAACGAGAGTAACACAGGTAGTTCCAGAAAACAGGCGATTGAGACGCGTGGTGAAAAACTTGTTCTCGCCGTGAAAAATTTGGTTATTACATGTGAAGCCCAAGCAAGTGAGTTAGCGCAACTAAAAGAAAAAATTTCTGTGACACAAGCTGCACGAGCATTGTTGGAGAAACGCTGTGTGCTTGCAGATGAGGAACAAGCTGGTCTTGCAGAGACTATTGAACAACTTAAGGTCAAACTAGCAAAGTCAACATCAACCTTAGCTGAATATAAAGATCTTCTTTTGCGCATAACCGTGAGGATGGAGGAGTTTGTACGACGACTTTCTTTTAATGATGATGCTGATGGGAGAACATTCCCATTACTTTCATCATCGACAGCTTCATCACTTGAGGAGCGTGCGTCACTTGCTGCACAGTATTTAGAAGCCGCCTGCGATACGGTTTTTGAGCATCAACGTGAGATGAATGTGGTTGTGCAGTCTCTTAATGATGCCTTGTCGCTTACTGACCTCAGCGTCTCTGGTGGTCCTGTTCAACTGTGCACAGCCCTGTATGATTTCTTGCGGCGTTTACTCAAGAAAAACAAGGACCTTATAAATTCGGCAGATGTGCAGCGACAGGAAAAGGTGGAGTTAATGAATTCTCTTGCGTCCTGTAAAACCAGGTTAGAGGATTTTACATCATCAGTAGGGCAGCTTGATGCCCAAAACGCTTCACTGCAGGGTGAGCTGGGCATTCTCACTGCTTTTCTTCACGGTGCCGCTGCCACAGTAGATGGAATGGCTTTGGACGCTCTTTTTGATAAGAAGAGTCTTAAAGAGGTGTGCGCCACCACATGCGTTTCATTGCAGAAACAAGCTGGAGAGTTGCTGCAGGCGCGTGAGGCACTGAATGATGCACAAAGAAACCGCACTAGACAAGAGCTGGAACGCAAGGAGTTGATAGAGCGTCTTTGCTGCGCTGAACTGGAACGCGACAACATGCTTAGGAGATCAGAGGAGCTTGTCACGCATGCACAGAAACTGTTGAGTGATAATGTGAATGTACGGAATGAATTGATGTGTGGTGATAAAAGTGAAGGTTTTGAGGTAATAGACATTTTACGGCGTTGTGTGGAGCGATTGGAACAAAAACTTTGCTCTGGTCATCAAGCAGCAGAGCAACTGGAGGCGTTTCAACGGGATAATAGCACATTGACCAAGAAACTGAAGCATATTAAGAATGAAGCCTTAACCAAAGAAGAGGAGGTTAAACAGTTACAGAGCACTTTGCGTCTTTTGCGTAATGAACAGCAGAAATTGCAACTTAACTTGTCTCAGCTTTCTGCGGAGTATGATAGCATTTGTCGTCAAATACAAGCTCTTTTTGCTGACGCATTGCGTATTGCGGCTGATGACCTTGGATTAAAAGTACCGACATTTACTGATAAAAGTGTCATGGGAGCATTGCAAGCTCTTTGTTCACTTTTTGATTACATTAAAGGTAAATTTTGTGAAAATCCCAAACACAATGTAAACAATGATGAAACGATTAGGGCCTTGCAGCAGCTGGTAGAAGAAAATGAAATGCGGCATCACAAGGAACAGAAAAATTTATACCATGCCTTTCGTAACCATATCGCAATTTACACTGACACTGGTAGTGCGAAAAAAACTGAAACCTGGGACAGTGGTGAAGGGCATGCTGTAAGTGATAATAACAACTCTAAGCGGCGCCACCTCACATCTCGGCAGCTTCTTGCTGCAGGTGAACTTTTGCACACTGCTCATTCTGACATGCGTCGTGTTGGTGATACCTTGCGAAGTTTGACAGGGGTTTCTGTGGAATCCCCAACAAAGCTCAGCAAATTAACTCTTCCAATGTTGGCTTTGTGGCTTGCTGATATCTCCAAAGACGTCGTGAGGCGGGTAAGAATGTTAGATGATGCGATTGCTGCCGTTTCGGCTGCTGCTGGAGTTGCGCCTATTGACATAACAACGCAACCTGAAGATGTAAAGCTATGGGTAAGCCATTTAGTTGGGCAACTGCGTAACCCACAACGTTCTCTTGATGGCATAGATTACCTGCTTGAGGCGTTGACAAATCTTGTCTACAGCCATGGTGGCGTGATAGAGGAACCGATGAGTATTAGCGAGTCGAACATAAGCTCTGATGTTATGTTGCAGGATTTAAATAACAGTCGAATGGAGATGTCGATTGCGCGACAAATTCCAAATCACCATTACCGCGCTGTATTCAACGGCGTGCAGGATATCATCACACGACTCGATAACCGTGGCCGCGCCTTGACATCAGAGTGGCAGGCGCTAATGGACCAAAACAATCGTCTTATTAGTGAGCGCCGTCAGGTTGAGGAGGACCAGCAAAAAGTGCAGGATCACGTACAGGAGCTGCGCAAGGTGGTGCAGCGGAAGATTGAGGAGGACCGCAGAGTTGAGCAGAGTTTGCAGGAGCTTGACAGACATCTGGACATGCAGGCACGGGAGCTGGCGATGAGATATATGTCTGATCACGACGCTATTGTGAGGCGCTTTACGGAACTTCGTGGGGCAATTCAGCAGGCGTTAAAACCGTCACGTCTGCACATGGTGGCGCCACCAGCTGCCGGGGTGATCAACAGAATGTCGCTGTGACTGTACAAATTGAAATTGTAACATGAAGAGGTAGAAATTATATATATATATATATAGGTACGAGAGGAATGGGGGGGGGGGGCTAGAATTTTTATATTTACATACAGATACTGAAATATATTTTTGGTTGTTGTATTTTGTTGGTTTGTTTGTATAATATCCTATATTATTTTATTTGTTGTTAATAAGTCTATTGGGAAAGTTAGTGGTGCTGTTAAAAAAGAACAACAACATAAACTTTTTTTTTTTTTAATAATAGTGAATTTTTTATTGTGTTTTTTATTAAAAAAAGAAAAGAGTGAAAAAACGCGATTAGGGATATAGTGTAAGGGTGAGGAAAGAAATTAAGAAACAGAAAAAAAAATTTTTTTTATAGGAATAGGGAAACTACAAAAGAAGAATATTATACGTTTGAGACCTTTTCTAACAAGATATATATATATATATATATATCTAAAGCTTGAAAAGGTCATAACATTGAATGACATCACCAGATTATTTTTGTCCGAGGCTGAAATACACTGCGGATGCAACCTTTAACTTGTTGTGCAAACCATGGGAATTAGTAGAGACGGCACCACCGCGAGGAGAGACTATCCCTGTTAGTGAGACGCTTTTTTCTTTGGGGAATGGGCATATATGTGTGCGTGGTTACGAAGAGGAAACCGATGGAACGATGATGTCGTACGGACGCAGCATGCGCAGCTCTGTTGTTGCCACAACAAGGCCCCTATCTGCAAAGGTGGATCGCACAAAACTGCTGGTGGTTGAACAGCCGACGGTTGTTAAATCTGTGCGCGGGACATACGTAAATGGGATATATGAAGAACGCCTGTTGACACGCAGCCACAGGGCCTTTACTGTAGGGACGTGTGTGCGTGTTTGTTTTTGTATTCCTGTACCCGATGCGTTTTGTGTTGACGTTTTTGTTGGCGGTGAGCATGTAAGCGCGGCTGCGGGGACGATTGTGTCACACACCCGCGTGTTGGACCTGCATACTGGTGAACTTCGACGACGAATGGTGTGGCGGTCGCGGAATCAAGGTCGTGAGGTAACAATTGAGTCTTCGCGCTTTGTCTCCTTTTCGCGAAAAAGTCTTGCAGCGTTGAAATATGTTGTAACGGCAAAAAATGTTTTAAATACGGATATTCGTGTTGTTTCCCGCACGATGGTCCATCCTGACGCACAGGAAGACTTGAGACTAGAGAATGTCGTTACCAGAAACACGTTGGTTGATGCCTGTTCAGCAGTTTGTGTGCGTACATGCAACAGTTGCAGACGACTTGTTGTGGCCACCACAGAAACATGTTGTAGCACAGCTATTGACGCAAAAAACACGTCGATGAGTGCGTTTGCGGGCGTGGCTTCTGCTGCTTCTGCAAGCGTTGTACAACAAGAGTTACTGGCAGCAGGTCCCGGTCGCGCAACTGTTGCCTGTCCTAATGTGCCCTCATCGACACACCAACAGTCGTCGCAGCAGCAGCAGCAACACCAACAGACATCGCAGCAACAGCTACAAGCCATCACGTTTCTTGCGCCAACATGTGCTGAGACGCAGTATGGCGCAGATACCATTTACACCAGTGTGATTAGCGACTGCACGCGCATCGTGCTTACAAAGTACATTGCCTTTCTTAGCAATGAGGACGCTGCTCCAGAGGACATATGTGATTTAGCGATCCATCAAGCAAGGGAGGCGGCTGGCGTCTCATACAACACGATGTTTCAAGAACAGCAAGATATTATGGCAAGGTTTTGGGAAGTAGCTGATATCCGTGTGAAGACAAGTAGCAGTGGTGACGCGTCCGTGCAGGGTGCTCTTCGCTTTAATATTTTACAGCTGTTTATGTCCACTGGCTGGGCGTCTTTGCGCGGCTCTCCACCACGTGGAATTATGAGCGAACTCTACAGCGGCTTGCACCAGTGGGACATTGACGCAATTATTATTCCATATTTTTCGCATGTAAGCCCGGAGACTGCGCTTTCTCTTATTCAGTTTCGCATTGACACTTTGCCGCAGGCGAGAAATCTTGCGGCAGATATGGATTTGCCCCGGGGCGCACTTTACCCGCTGCGCACAATCAGCGGTGGTGAAAATAGTCCACTGCCTTTTTCTGCGGCCTTTTTGTATGGAAATGCCGTGGTTGCCTATGCCATAAAACAGTATGTTACTGCAACAAACGACACCGTAGTTCTTTTACGTGGTGGGGCCGATGTGATTTTTTCTACGGTTCTTATTTGGCTTATTTGGGGAACATTTGACAAGGGACGATTTCACATTCGCTTTGTTGGTGGGCCTGATGAATATACTGGGCTAAGTGACGATGGTTTTTTTACCAACCTTATGGCGCAACATCATATGCAATGGGCTGTAAGACTTGCTGCTTTTTTTCAGGAAAAGTATCCAACCGAGTGGGAGGCGCTGAAGGAACGGTGTCAGTTCACTGATGCTGATATCTCTATGATTGAAAAGGCTGCCGCAAAAATGGCAATTCTTTTTGATGCAAAAAACCGCGTACATCCGGTGGACCAGTCTTTTATGCGAAAAAAGAAGTGGGAACTGGGTGATCTAAAGAGGAAAGGAGGAACTTTGATTCACACATTTGATCCTTCAGTGATTTATCGCCATCAGGTTTGTCAGTTGCCAGACGTTGTTTTGGCTTCTGTTTTACTTCCTGAAAGGTTTACCAAAGATGAATCTCGTGCAAATTATAATTTCTATGAGCCTATTACAACCAACGATTCCTCTTTATCCCCAATGATTTTTAGTGTGGTTGCCTCTCAATTAGATATGCCTGATAAAGCGATGTTTTACTTTAACCGTCTTTTGTTTTTTGACATTGGCAACTTTACTGGAAGCACTGGACGTGGGTTTCACATTAACACGCCTGCGTGTTGTTGGTGGTGTTTGGCTGTTGGGTTTGGTGGTATGCGTGTTCTCCAGGGAGTGTTGCATTTTAATCCAATTCTTCCAGATCAATGGAACGAGTATGAGTTTTTTACACGACATTGTGGATGTCTAATTAAAGTGTCAGTTGCCTTACGAACTGTGACATACACGATGGTTGAGGATAGTGGTGAAAAAAATGAGCTTCTTATTATTCATTCCGACACCAATCGTATTTATCTTGTAAAAAATGTTCCTGAATCTGTACGCCTTTATCGCGATGTTCACGTTTTTGACTTTGATTGTGTGGTTTTTGATATAGACAGTGTCATAAAAGACATTGAGAACTATCATTACGAAGCATGGAAGCAAACCCTTGAGCCTTTTATGCGAGAACTGGGCCAACATAACTTTGTCTTGACTAGTGAACTTTATCTTGCATACCTGAAACATCACAAGCCATTTGCTTCTTTGCAGAGATTTTTTGACAAACAAGGTATAAAAAATGTGACATTGGGGAGCCCAGATGACACAAAGGAGCACGACACACTTTATGGGCTTTTTTACCGCAAGTTACATCACTTCCGTCAGTGCGTAATGGCAAATGAGCTGCGTCCACGTGAGGGGTCAGTAGAACTTATCTCTGAGCTTCGCCAAAATGGCATAGCTGTTGGTTGTGTGACTGTGAGTAAGAATGGCCACTGGTTACTGCATGAATCGCCGCAAGTGTGCCTAATGTTAGATGGTTCTCTTGATGGAAATGATGGCGAAAAAATGGGTCTGCGCTGGCGTCCTGAAATGGACTACTTTTCCGCAATGTGCAGTAAATTGAATGCCTTAACGTCTCGCACAATAATTGTAATGGATGGAATTGATGGTTTTTCAAAAAGTGCATTAGAGCAGTTTAAGATGATTGTTGATGTTCAAAAAGTGCCGGAGAATGTTACTTTATCGATTCCGCGTTTAACTATTCCTAATTTGAAGGACGTGTCGCTTTCATTGCTTGATGAAGAAACGGCTCGTGATTTTGCTTCGCAGAGCAGGCGTAAACTATATTGCAAAGACAAGATGATGTACTCTGCGGAAATGTTAGCGAATTTTGAGACGGATGTCTTGAAAACATGAAAAAGAATTTATTTTATTTGCTGAAATACGACACGTATATGTCTTACAATTTTTTTAGTTGTTGTCGTTTTAAATACGACCTTTTCTTTTTTTTTTTTTTTTTGCATTTTTACTTAGCCGATGGTGTATTCTTTTCTTTTCTTTTTTTTATATAGATATATACGTGTGTGTGTGTGTGTGTGTAGATATTACTAAAAATGCCATTAGTAATATTGATAATAATAAAAAAGGAGGCTACCAATTAATATATATATATTGTTTTATTTTATTTATTATTTTATTTATTTATTTTATATACATATAAAATACATATCAATAGTTTTGTCATTTGCTGCAGAAAATGACAGAGCGACAAGCAAAATTAAAGAGAAGCTCTTGCGTCAAGTCAAATGGTTATTTACATTATGTTTGCAAACACCGAATGTGGATAACACTTTTGGTCATTGGTTTTCCTTTTTTGCTGGCGTTTGTATTTTTTTCTGTCAACGAACACCAAAACCAACATGTCATAATTGAAAATGACACTCGACTCCTTTTTGCCGCTTTATCAAAAATAAAAAACCGGGAAGAAAGGCTTGGCGGAGAGGGGGGGGTTAACAGAAAAACTAACATGTTTCTTATTGACGATCTTGTTAGGCACATGATGCGGGTTGGATTAGCGATTGAAGAAACCTTGGTGGTTGCGGAAGACAACTCTGAGAAAGTAGCCAAAGAAAAGGCAATTGGAGAAGCGGCGGAGGCATATCGCTTAGCAACGCTTTTTCTTTTTAAAAGGCTTTTTCAAGTGTTTGATAACAAGTCGGTAACTGTGTTGTCTTTCTTATCCTATAACGAGCGCGAAGTGATGTGGAGATGGATTGCCGCCGTGTCGTACGCCTTGACCTCCGCACTGCCGGAGTATTTTCTTGCGACGGATAATCCCAACGCCCACAGTGAGGTGTTAGTTATGGGGCTTCATTTACTGCAACAGACATCAAACGCCGTTTTGCTGCACACATTACCGGCAACTAAGCCGCTTGTAAACTGTGCGTTATACGAAAACGCGTCTCGCTGGGGGAAATTTTGTGGGAGCACTTTTGTTCACTTTTATGATTTAGAAACACGCCGCTCTGCTGTTTTGGAGGAACTTATTGCGCTCCATCAAAACTACGCACCGCTGAGGCTTCATTATGTTGTTGAGCTCTCACTAAATCGTCATGCGACCACTGCAGATACTGTTCTTGAACGAATTAAAAGTGAGCGGAAAATGTTGCAGAGTCGCAAACACATTGATTCTTTTCATGAATCAATACTGCGACTTTGCGAGATCTTTGTTTTGGCAGAAACGGCGGGTCAAAAGAAGACAAAAGTGAAGAGGAAGGGCGAGGCTAGTATTGCGCTTGCGGTGGAGCGGAGTTTCGTTAGAATTAATAGCTGTGACAAACTTTTGCGTCCATTTAGTGATGATGTTATGAGTAGTTGGCGGCAAAAATTTCGTGGACAAGAGCGGCCTGATTTGATGGATATGCGACAAGCGAGACGACTGCTGGGGTCTTTAAAAGAGGTACTACGAAAAGATGGAAAATTGACGTCATTTCCTTCTGGCTTGTTGGAGTGCAGTATATTGTGAGATTTTATGTATGCACATATATACGGCCTTTTTTATTCTTATTTTTGATAAGCAATGTTAAGATTATTATTATTATGTGATTTTTTAATTATGTTGTTATAAAATTTTATTTATTTATTTATTTTTGTTTTTGTTGGTTTTTGCTCTAGGTTAGCTTATATAAATATGGTGCTATTTATGCATTATTTATTTTTGCGGTTAGTGTCGCTATTTTTACTACTTTTATTACTTTTTATGGTATTTTTTTGCCTAACGACTACGGTTATTGCCTTTAGCCCTTTACAGTCATTAATGTCCAATAATTACAGAGTTGTCTTTAGTCATGAACCTTTTCCAGTTGAAATTGATGGCGAACGATATCACCTTATGCGGCTTAGGAACGGCACCGCGTTTGCCTGTTTGTTACCACCTAAAGGTCAAGAACAACAAGGTTTTGTGAAAAGTTTTTATATGAATAATCTGGTTTTAGACTTTGAAAGTAAACGCATACACAGAATACTTAGGGATTATTGCTTTCGTTCTATAGAAAGTTGGTGGACCTATATCTTTTGTTGGAACAAGAAGTTAGAGCAGTTTCATCTGCAAATAGTAATTTTGAATGATGGTGACACTATAGCTATCGGTTCTGGGGAGAAATTTTTTCATTATAATCTTGGTTCTGCTCCACCTGAAGAGATGATAAAGTTTAGATATGGCGTTGATGCTATGGGCAATGCGTATATACACACAAGATACATCAATGGTGATCTATGTGAGGTTACGCAAATGCCCAGAGAAACGGAGGTTCGCTTATATTGTGCGCAGGATGAAGATGAAGAAAGCTTAGTAGTGCGTGAAACTGACGTATGCTTTTACGTGGCGAGTTTGACATCTAAACATGCTTGTATTTTTGGATTGCGTAAAGAAATTAGAAACAGTGTAATAACGTGTTATAAGATTCAAACTTAGTTTGCTACGAATAGAAGCAAAAAAAAAAAAAAAAAAAAAGAGTTGGGGTGAGGGGGTGCGGAGTAAGGGCAAAAAGGCGAAGAAAAGTGAACTAATAATGTAACAAAAAATGTATGAAATGAAAATAAAAGTTTTATTTACGTGTATAAACTTTTAAACAGATTTTATATTGTTTTAATTTTTTTTTTTTTTTTTTCTGTTATTTGTTATTGTCTGGTTTTGTTTTTGTTACTATAGTGATCATATATTTATATATAGATCGTTATATAGATATTTATATAACGAGGCAAAAAGTTAGAAGAAAAGGGTGGGAGAGGGAGGGGGAGGAGGGAATAAATAATAATAGTAATAATAAGTTTAAAAAAAAAATAGCAATTAATTAATTACCTGAATTTAGAGCAAACGAAGGAAGTGGGGATATGGAATGCGGTCTGTACGTTGGGAAAGGTCGTTTCTTTATGCGCCAGTAACGGCAATATCTTCTGGACCTCAGTTTATTTGTTTTTCAATCAGTAACCGTGTTCTTGCGGCTTCCGTTCATCGCTTTAATCTTAGGGGTGAAAGGGATTTAGATTTACGGCTTTTGACAGAACTTCCTCACGGCGCTGTTATAACAGCGCTTGAACAACACGTTATTATGCATAACTTTGATACTAACGTGGAGACCCTTTTAATTATTGGAAGTGGTGATTGTATCTTTGTTATCTCGCTTTGTAAGGATGAAAAATGTTGTCGAACTTTCTCGGCACAAATGTTGGAGGGGAATTTGTCGAGAATTTTGCGCATTTGTAGTCTTGGGCCCGGCGCTGGTGTGTTGGTGATTACAGCGATAAATTCGGCACATGTTCTTTCAGAGGAAGCTCTTTTAACTGCCTGCATGTCAATGGAAGAAAGAAACAATAAAGGTGTCATCACTTTAAATAACACCAGTAGTAAAACTGGTGGTAATAATGGTGGCAATAATATTACTACTCCTGTCACCACACAACACTACGCGGTCGCTGGGCTTGGCGTTGCGCTGGCCGCTGATGCCGTGATGGAGGCCGAAAAGAAAAGTGTGGCAATTTTTTCCGGCACATATGCCGGGTCAATAGCCGTGTGGCGACTGCCTTTGGTGACGAACATCAGTGAACAGAAAAAAGAGGAGAAAAATGAAGTGGACCACAACACACTCCTTGCTGTGGTCTCATGGATTAAGGCACATCCTGCTGGTTGTGCCGTGTTTTCTGTAAAGGTAATCTGCGGGAAGAGTTGTGGGACTGCAGGACATTTGACTTTTTACGTGGCTACTTGCAGTGATGATCGCACAGTCACATTGCACACTCCTTCAAGCCCTACAACAACATTGACGGATGAAATAATGTGGTCATGTTGCTGGCGAGGGATGGGTCCGTCTTTTTTTAGACGACGTGTATTTGATGTGTCAATGCATTTTATTACTGAAAAAGATGATGATGTTATTTATCTTGCAACAGGGTGCGAAGATGGTGGTGTGCATGTTTTTGCTTTTCCTGCAAAACAACTTGCTGTCCTCAGTGAAAAAGATGCGCCTGCATTGGCAACACCATTGACAGTTGTTAAGCGCAGGCAACAACACGATGGTCGTGGAGTATACAGGGTGGCTCTTGTTTTTTCGGATTACGACACAACAAAGACTACCACAAACTTAGCCGCTGCTGTGATTTCATGTGGATTTGATGGATCTGTTTACCACACGCCATTCCTACCGCATCTTTATTGCAGAAAAACTACACTTTTGCGGCCTGGCTCGAGGCGAAAACGGCATGTACGTGGTGTAGTTTGTGACGATGAAGGTGTACTCTTGGCATGTACTGAAAATGAGCTTATTGTTTCTCCATTTTCTTTTGATGTGTGGGAAGAGAAACGCTTTCCAATTTCAATCGCTGAAGAAAACAGGGATTTGCCGTCGTGTATTAGCGTGATGACTACAGGGGTGTTGGGATCATCTCAATTTCAGCAAAAGCGATCTTCTTTTGTTATGCTTGGCACAACTAAAGGGAATGTGTATGGTATGTGGTACAAACTTCAATTACCAATGCTACTGAAGCAACAAGAAATAGACGAAGATAACGAAGCGAGAGTGCACTGCGGCGTTGTTTTGTTGTTCTCGTTGGTGTCAAAAGTGATTTTTGTAAAGGGGTTATTTTGGCAAAAATATATTCTTATTTGTAGTATTCATGCTAACAAACGACTTTTTTTGTCTGCTTTGGATTGGCATCTTAAGCGTTCAGTGGTGCAGTGGGCAATGTGCGAGTACTTGGGAGGAAGCACCATTACGTTTCTCGATGTGTCCATTCTCTCTTTAGAGGAGCACATTAAACAAAACGAGAAAAGACTGGAGCATATTTGTGTGGTTGTAGGTGATGATAGCGGTTCAATTTCTATTGATATCATTGATTTAAATGATGATTTGCACACCACAACAAATTTGCTGCATCAGCAGCGTCTTTTTGAATTATCAATTGCCTCTATTTCTCGGGAGGGCATGAATGTGGATGGTGAATTTGTAGAGCGTCTCACAGTTGTGTCTGTTCAAGGAGAGTGGCGTGTCCTTATTTTGAATCCGACCGCACAGCGAGTGGATATTTGTGCAATATCGTCTCCATTGAGGCTTCCATGGCGTCTGTCTTCTGTTCTTGCCTATAGCAACACCATCGCTGTCACACTGTTCGGGACTGACATAGCTGTTTACACTCGTCGCTCGTCTTGGTTTACCTGGTCTCTTGTCGCGGAGTATCATGACGTTAAAGCGCCACGACTGCTGTCGGCAACAATCTTTGACTCGCACAATCTTTCTGACGCTCCCACCGCATTTGTGTGTCACTGCTCTGACGGTGTGCATGCGGAGTGGTACAAATGCGACGCTCTGACGATGACTCGTCTTTGCCACGGTGGCAATATTACTGGTCGGGAGTACAATACAGCATTGTTTCTTCCAGGCCCTGCACCGAGTTTTCTTTGTGGGTGCGAGAACTCGTTGCTCACGCTGCTCCCATTCTCCCACGCCACCGCAGCAGCAATAGGCGCCCCATTGACACTCGCTGGGCCGCACGACTCAAATATCTTGGCAACGGCATTCTGCGGGTGGAGTGAGAACGGTGACGCTGTGCGCTTTGTGACAGTTGGTGGGCTTGCAAGAGTGGCTTTATGGGAGCTTTCGGCACGTCATGGTTGTTGTCTCGTGGGCGAACTTGGACAGTTGCAAGAACAGTGGCCTGCTGGCGACAATAGCGACCATAATAATGATAATACTACTAGTAACAGTGTTGTTGGCGACTATAAATATTGTTGTAATCTCACTGAATGCCGCGCAGTCCCACGATTTTTGTCTGTTTGTGTAACATTGCAGGATATTGTGGTTGGCGGCAGTGATGGTGTTCTCCGGGCCTTTTATTTTGACAAGACACCTTTGCAGCTACACCACACAATGTTCATATCAACACTGGCACCAAAACCAATACTTGCAGCGGCAACATTGAGTGCGGATCAACGACTTGTGTTGTCGGGTGACACGAATGGTGTTGTGGCTGTTTGCAACGTGGCGGAGGGAATTGTAATGACAACATGTTTATGGGGCAAGGCAGCAGTAAATGCAGTTGCTGTAAAAGAGCAAGTTCATCTTTTGGAGAGAACAGCGGAAGGGAACGATGCGTTATCTACTTCTGTTGCGTGGCATGCGCTTGCGGCCATTGATTCCGGTGATGTAGTGCTTCTTAACGTCACAATGTCCTCCATCACTGTGCTATCTACTGTGCGTATTGGCCTGACCTCCGTTCGTTGTGTCTCTTGGATTCCTGGAACAGACGGAGGGAATATCACTGCAGTCGCACTAAACAATGAACGCGTCGTATGTCTGCAGACATGTGTTGCGGCGTCAAAGACGGGGTCTATGGAATGGGCACTTTGCGTAGTGGGGCACACTCGGGTGAACATTCGTGATGTCAGCGGACTGGCGGTTGCGACAGCGACAGCGATGACTGGGCACATGATTATTGTGGTTGGCGAAGGCGTTGAGGCAATGATGTTGAATTTTGAGGGCGATTTTTTGCAAAAAAGCATAGAAAAAAAAAATATATAGGTATTGAAATAAAAGGCATTTGCTGGGTTGTAATTGGTGGAAATATATATATATATATATATATATATATATATATATATATATTATTTTATTTTATAATTTTTTTTATTTGGGGTTTTTTATGCGTACTGTAATTGATTTAACACGAAAAAAAAAAAAAAGGTTAAAGTGTCAGAAAACACCCTCCCTCCTTGAAAAAAAATTTTTTTTTTGTTGAGTCTAATTTTTACTGTTTGTTTTGGTTTATTTCATTTGATATATATATATATATATATATATATATATATGGGTTTTGTGTCATTTTAGTTTTGTCTATACATATATATTGCATGTGTTATATTTATAACACTAATTTATTTTAAAGGCAAGAGAACGGAATAAAAAAAAAAAAAAAAAGTGGTGCATCTGAATGGTTGCGCATTGTGTGTTGCGTGCGTTGGTGAGACGTGCAACGAGGTGTGGGCGACCGTTTAACTGTCAGGACTCTCTTTTGATAATCAAGGCTCTGCACACTCTCCGGTATCGCAGCGATGAGGTTAAGACTCTGTGTGAGAAATGTGCTTTTTCAATTGTCTCTTCTCGTATTACAATTCCTGTTGAACGCGCTGTAGATGCTCTTAGCTCTCTCTTATCGCTGCAGGCCGCCCCGTTGCCCATTGTTCATGAAAAACTTGCTGGTCGTCTGATGGAGGTCACACAGCACACTGTATCTTCACGTTATGCGCAAAAGGCGGCTGTTGTTGTGATGAAGCTGGGAAAGCGGTACTGCAGGCCCAGTACAGCGGATCACATTTTTGATGTCTTGACGCAGTTTGTTGGGTTGTACCCTGATGACATGGCGTTGCGGTTAGCACTGATTAGTGTATATGCATACACAAGTGGTGCGGTTAGTGGCGAAAGTGTGGCGGTGTCTGGTTTGGAATGCGAAACAAAAGCTGCTAGCCGTCTTTCTGCGGTTTTGGATGCCGCTGTACATCTGGTAGATGCGAATATTTTGCACACATTGCGTGGGAATAGCGCGTTGCAGGCACTACACTTATTTCCCATTATTGCACAAGGACCAGTTGTGTGTAGGACTGGTAGTGTTGCTGCAAAATCAAGTGAATTTATAGGTGGCAATTGTGGTGGCGGTGGTGGTGGTAATATTGCTGCTAAAAGAGATGTCGATGACATTACAGGGAGATGGGATTGCGTTAGAAAATCTTTTTGCGAGAATCTACAGCTTGCCACAGTCGTTCCAGGCGGCTACGCACAGTTTCTTCACGACTTTCTTCCTTCTTTTACTGCCAATAATTCTAGTGTTCTTTCAATGAAGATTAACTTGTTAGATATCATTCAACACGAAACTTTTTTCAAGGCGCTAAACTCGTATGACGTTGCGAAAATTGCAATGGCACTGAGTCATACGTTTGCAAAGCGGCATGCGCATAAAGGGAAAAAAATTGCGGAAGAACAACTTCAAAATAAAGAAAATAGTACTACTAATAGTGATAATAATAGTGGCAAGTGCATGTTTAACGAGGTGCAGACAGCGCTGAGGGTTTTGGAGAGTCTCGTGCGGCAGCTGTACTTTTTTCACACCATCGCTGGCTGGTCGCAGGAGAAAAATGGTGGACGTGTGGACCAAATGGCAGTTGGTGCAGTTTGGCATGTTACTCAAAGATTTGTTTGCGGAGTAACTACTGAACTTAATGAAGTCAAGGAAATTGTTACAAAACTTGTGAAACTTACTAGAGAAATTGCAAACAAGCTGCCTGATGTTTGGTCGTGGGTCTTGTATTCTATGAGCATGTGCGCACGAACTGCAGTGTATAGTGTGCAACTAGACGACACGATGGAATCTGTGGTGCAAGGGTCTTTTTTTGCGTCCCCCTCACCTTCACTCTCACTACGTTCATGCGTGCAGGCTCTTTATGCTGTTTCTATTTTGATGGATTTTGGTGTGGAGGGAAAAAACTTGCAGCACATCACACCCACATCTACCTCAGTGCAAGAAGAGGTACACGGTGATGCAAATGAAATGCGATGGGGACCTCATCATCCGCTTGTTTTGGAGATAATACGGCGGTTGCTGCAATTCTGCTTTAGGGACTACGTGGAGGACGATGTTCCAATGCTTTTGCAAGCTTTTGTTAATATCATGCGAGCATCTTATCTATGGGGGTTGCAAGTGCCTTCTGGTTTGCATGAAATGGCTGATAGGGTGTCGTATTACATACATGGCAATCGCAGGGCAAATTGGCATTGCAAACATGGTGTTAATATGGCATGTTCACTGTTGTCAATGAGTGTATACTATCCTGATAATAATAATAAACTAAATGATGCTTTGAAGCAGATTTTTTATCAGCTCGAATTGAATCGAATGATAGACTTGAATGTCTTGTGTCGATTATTGGGACATGTGGCGATGCTAAAACGTGGAGGTTTTTTCCCCATCTGGGTTTGCGAATATGTTTTGCGGCATGTATCAGACGGTATGTCTTGCATATCTGCAAGCAGTAAAACTTCACTTGGCGTTGTATTAGAGGTTGCGGAGCTCGCACATGAACTTGGCTCCACTATTGTCTTTGTTACCAAAAATGATGAGGCTACAAAAACTCGGCGATTGACAATTTCACTTGACCTTTCTAGTTTTGTCTTTGATTCCAGACTTACTCCTGTTGACGCGGCGCAGGCATTAAGACTGATGAGTTATGAAATTCAAAGCACCGGGTTTGTTCGCGTTCCTGCAGAGTATATTGCAACACTGAGACATGTCGCCATACACAGTAGGTCACTGAACAAAATGCAGATTCAAACGTTGCTTTACCTACTCCGAGCTAACGCAAATATGCGGGCGTCGCGGGTTCTTTTTGACGAGAAAACTCTTCACGCAATTGTGTCTGCTGTGTGTTTTCACATCACGAAGAGCGGGGAGACGTTGGCTCAACGCGGTGATATGATTAAAGTTGTTCACGCATTTATCTCCTCGCAGGTGCTGCTGCGGCTGGGGCGGTCGTTGCAAAGTTACGCTGCCCTTGCGGCTGCTGTCGAGGATGTACTGAACACAGCGGAGGCCACAAAAACAGAGAAACCAGAGACATTGTTTCAACTGCGTCTTTTGTGCGGCGGCTGAGGAAAGGAGGAGAAAAGTGGATGTAAGGATTGTTGAGTTGTTTTTTTTTTTTTTTTTCTTTTTTGATAGGGTTTGTTTTTGCGGCTTAGTGTGTGTATATACTTTAATTTTATGAATTTGTTCTTGTTACTTTTTTTTTTTTTTTTTTGTGTGTATTTGTGTGTGTTTTACTTGTAATTTTTGGTTGTTGTTGTTGTTTGGTATTATAAATTATTAGTTTTTCTTATTATTTTAGGCAAATATTAGAAGGAAACTGTTTCACATTCTTTTTTGTTGTCTGAAAGTGAGCAAGAGAAAGGAAAGGGATAAGTTAACACGTACATTACATATATACAAGACGATCTAATACCAAGAAAAAAAAAAAAAAAAAAACAACAATTTATAAATAAAAACGAAGAAAACAAACAGTAAAAATAAAAAATAAAAAATAAAAAACGAAATTGGGAGTCTAATTAGCGTTTGCATATATTCATGTGACATGGGACACGTGCGAAAACGACAGCGAGGTGATGAGGAGGAACCCGTGCAAACAACATCAACAGCGGCAGAACACGAGGTGGAGGAGGTGATGCCAGCGCTTGTCAACAAACAGTTGCCAACGGCACTGAAGCAGCAGCGCCGGCGCGTTGTAGCAACGCCGCCATCTTTTTTATTTGCCCCGGCAGCTGCCCTCCCACTCTGGCAGCGCGTCACACTCTCAACGCTGCGCAGGCTTCACGAGAGCGAAGAGGACGAGCGCCGCGCCGCGGCTCGTGGTCGTGCGTTGCAAAAGGACTTGGCGCGTTATCATGAAGACTTACACAAGCGGGAGGAGCGCATCTGTGCACAGAAACGTGAGGCGTGTGCGAGACTTGGCAACAGATTATTTCTAGCGGTGGAGAAGCACTGGGGGCGGCGTGGGGATGTTTTCGAGCAGCTTCTTTCCGTGGAGTTTGACGATGTGAAGCGGCGACGCACCGAGCAGCGGCAGGAGACTCTTTTGCGTGAAGCGGAGAATCTCACACGATCTCTACTTGACAGCATCTTCTCTGGCGCAAAACTTCGCTCTACTGATGGTGACTGTAGCACACACCGTACTGAGGCAACTAGTGGTAATATTAATAAGAACACTAATGATAATAATGGTAATAATAATAATAATAATAATAATAATAATAATAATAATAATATTGATATTAACAATGGTGATAATAGTAATTGTGGCGATGACAGCGCTTTTGCAGTCTCCACCGCTGCAGTTGCGACCGTGTTGCATGGTCAGGATGATACGGATGCCTCTTTGGCAATTGAAGGTTCCTTGTCGCTGCTGGACACGCAAAATGGCCAGCGACCATTACGTGACTACCAACGTTCAGCATTGCGCTGGATGACAAATCTTTATTCTAATGGGTTAAACGGTATTCTTGCAGATGAAATGGGACTTGGAAAGACTATTCAAACTATTGCTTTACTCGCATTTTTTGCCGAATACAAGAATGACTGGGGGCCGCATCTTATTGTTGTTCCAACTACAGTTGTGTTAAATTGGAAAATGGAGTTTCAGCGTTGGTGCCCGGGTTTTAAAGTGCTTCTTTATATTGGTTCGCGAAAAGAACGCCACCGCCTGCGTAAAGGGTGGATGTGTGAGGATGCTTTTCATGTCTGCATTACGTCTTATAATTTGGTGGTGATGGATAGGGCTGTGTTTCGTAGGCGACCGTGGGGTTTTCTTATACTTGACGAGGCGCATCAGGTGAAGAACTTTGCAAGCAAAAAGTGGCGATCACTTTTTGATTTACAGGCTCAGTACCGTCTTTTATTAACGGGCACGCCACTTCAGAACTCTGTAATGGAGCTTTGGTCTCTTTTTCATTTTTTACTACCATTTGCTTCAGCGTTTAGCTCTAATGATGAATTTCGAGAGTGGTTTAGTAACCCAATGGAAGATATGGTGAGGGGCCACACTTCTCTTAATGAGGAGGTTGTGCGCCGTCTGCAGACGTTGATACGGCCATTTATGCTTCGTCGTTTGAAAAAAGATGTGGAAACGCAGCTTCCGTCGAAGACTGAAAAGGTGGTTATGTGTCGACTTTCGCGGCGTCAGCGGTTTTTGTATGATGATTACATGCAGCTTGCGGAGACGCGTGAACGCATTCGTGGCGGTGCCGGGGGAGTTCTTGGCGTACTTTTAGCACTTCGCAAAGTGTGTAACCATCCAGACATGTTTGAAGAACGACGAACTCTTTCACCAATGGCTCTTGATTATCTTAGCGAAATAGTTTTGGAGGTCCCTCGTAATGTATTGCTTCAGAGTAATGATTATAGTGGCTGTTACAAATTTCAAAAGTGGCGTTTGTGCGTTGAGGACGTTGCACTTTCTATAAACAAAGTTGAAGAAGAGGAAGAGTATGATGCTAAGTTATCCCATTTTTTTTGGTTAGATTGTGCTCTGTTACGCCCGCTGATTATAGAACAACCATATGCACAAATATCTGTGAGTCGATATTCACCAGAGAATTTTTGTTGGTCGCCAGATGCGTCGGCAGAGCGTATAATGAAAGCAAATGATAGAGAGATTTTTGGCGCTGAAATGTTTTTAATGCTGTCTTTGCAAGTGCAGAATCAGCAAAAAATAACAACGCGCCGCCGTCAGATAACCGCCGCAATTCAAACACTGCGTTATCGCAAAGCCGAGGCCTCTATCTGTTTTTGGTACCCACAATGTCTACAAATTGTGACGTCTCAAAAATACCAACGACGCATTTCTGCGCCACTCAACCCGACGCTTGCGCAACGCGTCTCTGCAGTTTTACCGATTGCACGAAAAGTTGCCGTGTATGTCCCATCTGTTGCGGCTGCTCATCCGCCACGATTGCACTGTCGTTTACCTGTGGCGCATTACCAGCCATTTTGCGTGCATTCTCGAGAAACGCTTGCACCACTACTTGCACTGGGAGTATCGGAAACTAATTCTTATATGCGGCGTGGTGTGTTTGATGCCTCGTCGTTTCTTGCCGAGCTGTGGCCACTACACGTACGTCGTTGCTTTAGTTTTCCAGACAAGCGTCTTTTAATTCATGATTGCGGTAAGTTGCAGTTTCTTGAGCATTCTCTTAAGCAGCTGCGCCGCGAGGGTCATCGAATGTTAATTTTTACGCAGTTTGTTCATATGCTTAACATATTGGAGCGATTTCTTGCAATTATTGGTATTCCGTATTTGCGCATAGATGGAAGCACACCTGCTGAGAAAAGGCAGGCTAGTGTTGACCGCTTTAATGATGATGAGCGAGTTACATGCATGATTTTATCCACACGCTCCGGTGGCATTGGACTCAATCTTATTGGTGCTGACACTGTTATATTTTATGACAGCGATTGGAACCCGACAATGGATCTTCAGGCGCAAGACCGATGTCACCGTATTGGCCAAACAAAGCCAGTGACCATCTACCGTCTTATTAGTGAGCATACCGTCGAAGAAAACATCTTGCAGAAGGCGAGGGAGCGTAAAAAACTTAACAATGTGGTCATTCGTGGTGGTCAATTTCACGCCATAGCGAACGTGGATGAAATGTACAACGACAGCAGCGCGGCGCTTGCGGCGCTTTCAGATCCGGTGCGTCTGCGGAGTTTTTTTCATGACTTTGACGAAGACGTTACTGTTGTTGAGAACCCGGTTGATATTTGTGCTGAAATGACGCGGCTGGAGGACCAGGAGGATCGCGAAGCGCAGCAAAACGTTGAAAAGGAGCTGCGAGCGCTGGAGGAGCAAAAATGGAACGATGAGGCCGAGTTTGGCAGCGAAGGCGATGAGGAAAGGGGGAAAAAATGTTGTGAAGGACGAGACGAAACTGCGAGGGGGGCGGGGAAGTTAATGATGGATGTCACGCAAGATGTTGTGGGCCCGTGTGATGTGTCACTTTTAGTGATGCGGAAGCGTCGTGATATTCTTCGCCGTCAGCGCTCGGAACTTGATCGTCTTTTGTCGTTGCGTTTTGGTGTTTGTCACGCTGATGATGCGAGGCGACGCTACAACGCTCTTTGTGATAAGTATAAGGCCAATGTGAATGAAAACGAGATTCCAAAATTTACCACATCATTTTCTTTATAATCTCGTTGATATATTCATTCATTTATTTATTTAACTATGCCTAATAGATAAATATAAACATTATTTTAAGCTAAATACCAATAGTTATTAGTGGTTATTGAGTTATTTATCTTGTCTTGTTTTGTTGACTACTATTTCTGAGTTTTTAAAGGCAACAGAAGGATTAAAAACGCACGCATATACGTGTACATACATACGTACATATAAACATACGCATATTTATTTATATATAATCAGATTATTACTAATTGAAAAAGGAGTCAAAAGTGACAAAAAAAAAAAAAAAAAAAAAAAAAAAACGGAGAATGAAAGCTATACGTATTTCCCAAACAAATCCTGCAACTGGCAAGGTATTGGAACCGGTTGAACTTAACACTGTTGACGAAGTGAAAAGTGCCGTTAAGTGTGCGTGTGATGCCCAAAAATTGTGGTCTCTTCTTTCTTTCAAGGAGCGAGCAAAGCATGTATACAAGGTTAAACGTTTTTTGGCAGATAACGCCGAGCGTGGCTCAAATATTATTTCACAGTGTAATGGAAAAACGCGTCACGACGCACTTGCAACAGAAATTTTACCTGGTGTGATGGCATGTAGTTGGTATGCAAAGAATGCTGCTAAGGCGCTTGCTACAAAGAAGTTGTCAAGTGGAAATATGTTGTTTTTTAACAAGTCAAATACGCTTCAGTATATCCCTGTTGGTGTTGTTGGTATTATTTCACCATGGAACTTTCCTTTTGTCATTCCTTTTAACGAGATTATTATGGCATTAATGGCGGGTAATGGGGTTGTTCTTAAGGTTGCGACCCCCACAGTGCACGTTGGGCGATTTATAGAAGAATGTATTAGCGCTGGTGATTTCCCTCCTGGTCTTTTTTCTCACATTGTGTTGAGCGGTGCTGACGCTGGGCCAGCTATGTTGGATGCTGGTATACACAAGTTATTTTTTACAGGGAGTGTTAAAGTTGGTAAGCAGCTGGTGGCTCTTGCTGCGACAAAAATGATACCTGTATCATTAGAGCTTGGAGGAAAAGATGCGATGATTGTTCTTGCCGACGCATCTATTGAGCGCGCGGTGAATTGTGCACTGTGGGCGGGATTTCAGAACGCAGGACAGGCATGTGCTAGCGTCGAGCGCGTGTATGTACATGAGTCTATATATGATGAGTTTCTTACACAGCTGTGCGCAAAGACCAAGGCTCTACGACATGGTCCAGATAACGATTTTAATGTTGACATTGGCGCAATAACTACTAAAGGACAGCTAAGGACAATTGAAGAGCATGTAAAGGATGCTGTTTCTGTCGGGGCTTGTATTGTTGCCCAAAGTACCCCAGTCGGGGATCTTTCTTGCGGCAATTTTTTTCCAGCTACAGTTTTGAAAGGTGTTACTTCTTCTATGCGAGTAATGCAGGAAGAGACGTTTGGTCCTGTTTTACCAGTTGTGCCTTTTGCCACTGAGGCAGAGGCTATTGAAATGGCGAATAGCTGTGACTTTGCACTTACCAACAGTGTTTTCTCCCGCAGCCGTGCAAACGCTAGACGGGTGGCAGAGCAACTGGAGAGTGGCGTTGTGTGTATTAACGATCACCTCTACACGCATGGAACAAGCGAAGTGCCATGGGGTGGGTGGAAGTGCAGTGGAATTGGCCGTACACATGGTGAAATGGGGCTACGGGAGATGTGCAACGTTCGCTGCATTAACGATGACTGTATTCCTAGCAGTTTGCTCCACCGCGACTTGTGGTGGTTTCCACAGAGCCATGAATCATACGAGACTTTATTGCGTGCTCTTCACGCGGTGGCCCCACGTGGTATTATTGACTTTGTTGCGAGTATTGTAACGCTAATGAAGCGGTCGATGGTGATGTTTACACCATGGATTCTTACTCCGCCAAGTAACGATGAGGGCAACGATAGTGTGACTTTAGAAGGCAAAAAATACAAGTAACTTTTTTTCTCTTTTATGTTTATGTTTATGTTTTTTTTTTGTTTTTTTTTTGAGTGGGGGGGGGGGGGAATTTGTAGGCAGGACGCCAACGTTAGTTTTTTATTTGCAATATTTAAGGTTTTTAAAGTAAATTCGAAAGAGCGCAATAAAATTTTATGGAACGATAAAAAGCTGTTGATTTTTTTTTTTGTTTGTTTGTTTGTTGTTGCTGTCGTTGTTTTGTTTCAACATATATATATATATATATATATGTTTATATATATATTACGTTACACTGGTAGTAATTTACAAATGGATCCATACACACTGACTTGCTTGTTTTATTGTTTAGAAATATAATATTAATATAGTACTATATTATATAGACAGATAGCCAATATAGGGGAACGTTTAAGTGTACGTGGAAAAGGCATAAAATGGAAGTTGGATTCACGATTTCTCCCGATGAAAGACAACATGTGGAATATCTTTCAGATCTTTTTGCAGTAATTATGGCTATTGAAAAAGTAGAAAAGGCATTTTTGCGAGATCTTATTACACAAGAACAGTACGACGCTACAATTCCTCGTCTTTTGGAAAAATATAGGTCCACTGAGACTCATCTTGAACAGGGTGGTAATCCTTTTTACACAACAATGGAGTCGTTTTGGGAAAACTACTGCTCCAAGTGTCCAGCGGCGCGCTCACGCATTCAAAACGGCCTCCGTAACACAAATCAGCAACAGGAAGGCCAAGTAAACACGCAACGTGTGCTGGAATGTGGACAGTACTTTATCACACTAATGGACTGTCTTAAACTACAGCAAACAGCTGTTGATCAGCTATACACATTGCTTACAGATCTTGTTCAAGGCCTTAAACGAGTTGGTGCATCTGATCAGGATTTTTATCATCGTCTTGTAAGTTGGAAACAAAAACTGGACACCATGAAAGCTTCTGAGGAGTTGAATGAGAAGGACACGAGAGAGTTTGCTTTTGTTTTGGAATGCGGCTATCAGGCTTTTTATGCGTATCTTAGCGATACAAATACCACGCGGCCTAAGTAGTGTGTCTGTGCGTGTAGGTGTGATAAAAGAGAGCAAAAAAAAAAAAAAAAAAAAAAAAACGGGCGGGGAAAAGGGGGGAAATAAAACATTTGCACATGTGTGTTGTTGTTTGTTTATTTATTGTTATTATTGTAATAAGAATGATTAATTTTTTTTTTTTTTTTTTTTTTGTTGTTGTTGTTGTTGCTGCGGGTTATTTTACGTAAATAATATCATAGTATTTACCCATATATATATATATAAGGGAATAGATTAAGAAGAGAAAGGTGTGTGTGTGGTGGGGAAGGGAAGGGGAGAAAAGAGGTCCACAAAGAAAATAGCGAGTGCAAGCAAAATTTGTAACGTCATGTCAATCTATGTTCCACCGCACCGCAAACCAACCGTCAGTGAAGGTGATGACAATGTTCATAAAGGCGAAGGCGCTTCAAGTGAGACATGGCAGCGGGAGGCTTGGCAGGCACTTGGTCGCAGCATCACAGGTATAATCAACCGCGTGAGTGGCGACAGCGTTCAGCTCTCAGCGACGGAACTTTTTCGAGAGAATATTGTGCGTGGCCGCGGGCTATTTTGCCGCGGTATTATGCGTGCGCAGTTTGCTGATCCTGATCTTACTAATGTTTTTGCGTCGCTTGCAAGCTGCGTGAACAAGGAGTTTCCCATGATTGGGTTGCTGCTTCTAAAGCGTTTGGTTGTGCAGTGGTCTCGATTACACCGCCGCAGAGACTGGAATGGGCTGCGTTGCGTCACTCGCTTTATTGCTTGGTTGTATATATTTAACGTTGTGAGCGTGGAAGTCATTTACCAAATTATTCTTGCGCATCTTTCGACAGAAAACCGCTGCGACGACGACGTTGATCAGGCCGCGGCACTTTTTTCCGAGACCTTCCGCGCGATGCTGCAGCGAGGCGCAGCTGAGTTTCATGAGCATGTGCTGACGCCGATACGTGATATTCTCGCGATGGACGACGACGAGTTGCGTCTGTCTCCTCGTGCGCAGGCGCTGCTTGAGGCGTGTCTCCGTGAGGTGCAGCAGTGGGAGCAGGTGAAACACACGGCGAGTGTAATCCCGCCGCATTTGCTGCTGGTGGATCCGGTGGAGCAAAACTGCCATTATGACGTGGACCTTGATGATGCGGAAAAAAATATCGACACCGAGGATAGGCTTGATCGTTTTTTTTTTGACCCCGAATATGAGGCACACGAGAATGCCTATGAAACTGCGCGGCGTGCGATTCTCGGTGACGACTGGGAAACGGAGCTGCTGAAGCAGGTTGCGGCGGCGGAGGAGGAGGACGAGGAGGAGGTTGGAGAAGAGGAGGGCGAAAATGAAAACAAGGCAGAGGAGATTGAACAAGAGAGAGGGGGGCAAAAAAGAGCACTTAACGCCCCCAAAGAGTTTATTGATGAGCGGGAGCGTCAAATACGTAAAGGTGTTTACCTGGCTATGCGTAGTAGTGTCCGGGCTGACGAGGTTGTGCATAAAATATTAAAGTCTATGCAGCCACAGACAGAGCGCACCGTGTGTTTTATGGTGATCGAGGGTTCTTGTGAGGAGACGACGTACAAGCGAATGTATGCTATGGTGGCTGAACGTCTCTGTAAAAGCAATGCAAAATTTCAGATTTTTTTTATAGAGGCCTTTCGCATGCGCTATGAACATGCTGAAGATCTTGAGGAAAGGCAGATTCAGTACACGTGTAATATTTACAGTCATCTTTTACGCACAAATTCCTTACCGTGGCACAAGTGCCTTTCAGTGTTTGACATTGTTGAAAGTGATATGTCCCAGCGGCTCATGATTCAATGGCTTTTGCAGGGTTTAGTGGAGGCAGTTGGCATGTCAGCTGTTCTGGAGAGGTTTGAAAAGGACCGGGAACTTTGCTCAAACACAGCTAAGCTATTCCCCATCTCTGCCAGTGAAGAGGTCTTGGAGCGCGCTGTGAATATGTTTGAGGCTATGGGTGTGGGCGCGCTGGGTGCTGGGCTGCGTGCACGGCTGGGGGAGATTCGGCGGGAACAAAATGTGAGAACTGTGAGCGGCGGCAAGTACTGCGGTAATTATGATAACCACCAACAATACCACAGCAGAAAAGGCAACAAGCGGCTACGAGATGATACACTAGAGTACATATAACGTTTTGACAAACGAATGCTATAGTACTTTGGAGAGAAAAAAAGTATATGCGTTTTTTGTGGCGAGTTCAGTTACGTAATACAAAGCCTGGGTTATATATTTTTTTGTATTTTTTTGTATTTTTTTTTGTTTTTTTATTCTTGGTTATTACATGAATATATTAGTGTATATGTAAATATATAAATATATAGCTGTAAAATATGCATTTATCTATAAATATACATGTTTACTTTAGACTTTTTTTGATTGTTATATTTTTGAAGAAACATAGTTAAAGGAGAGTAATAAAAGAAAAGGTTTATATATACATATAAATACAAATATTAGAGGAATAATTAGGTGTTTTCTTTTTTTTTTTTTTAAGGGGAAAAAAAAAACAAAACAAGAACACAGTGCGAAAAAAAAAATAATAATAGTAAATAAATACTAATAAAAAAAAAAAAAGCTTTATTTAAAAGAAACGAAAACGGAAAAAAAGAAAAAAAAAAAAAAAGGAAAAAACATATTTTAATATTTATAAAGTATTTTAAGCAACAATGGAGGAACAGAATCGCAAAGCTATAAAAGCGAATGTATTTGTTCGTGTGCGACCCTTCAGTAATGCTGAAGCGGAAGTTTGCCCGGAGGACAGTCCTGTTCCCCGTGAGATTATTCAGTGGGACGGGTTTCGTTCATTAACTGTTCTTGACGCGGCTAACGGTTTTTATCCGCGTAGGAATGGTCAGTTTGAAGTTGAAAACGTCTTGTGGTCATTTCGCGACGCGGAAAAGCCAAAAGTGGTTGTGCACACACAGCAGGACGTTTACAATGCAGTAATTTCTCCAATGATTCCGAGTATTATTAATGGGTACAACACAGCGTTTTGTGTTGCTGGTTGTGCTGGAAGTGGGCGTTTATATTCACTTTACGGTGACGATGTTAATGGCATTAACCGTGGAATAATGCCACGTTTTGTGGAAAACATTTTTGCTGCACTTAAGCGACATAAGCGTGAGGACAGTGTGATCACTTGTGATATTGAGGCGATTGATATATCACCGAACGACACTTACGTGGACCTACTCCTTCAAAAACGAAGGGGCGCCCCAGCTGCGACGGAAGAGCTGAAAATTGTACACGACACGCTGGAGGGGGCGAAGCTGCAGGGGGCAACGCGGGTGGCGGTAAACACATCGTCGGACGCAATAAGAATTCTGCAACAGCTTGCGCGAGTGGTGCCAAAGCACAACAGGTGCCACACTGTTTGCTTCCACTTTGTGGAGACATTTCACTTTGCTGATCCTGAAGACATGGAACGCACTGTGACTAAGTCACGTTATTTCAATGCCCTGTTTGTTCTTCTCCGCAACACTCCAGCTGCGTTTCAACGCTGCATTGATGTCGCTGTGGAACATGACAGTGGCGAAAACCCACTGGCAAAAGTGCCAACACGTGAGACCGCACTAACACGACTGTATCCAGACTTACTGCAACAAGGCTACAATCTCTCGTTTCTTTGCTGTGTAAGCCCATTCTATGAGCATGGACGAGAAACTATGACGACGTTGATCCTGGCGACAAAGTTTATGAAACTGAAATGCAAGCCAAAGCTTTTGGAAGATGCGGCTTTAAATGAGTTGCGGAATCTTTCGGACGAGGTGAAGTGTCTAAAGTCGCAGGTGGTGAAGCAAGCAGAGTCCACTGAGATTGTGCAGAAGGAGTTGAACATACGTGAGGTGGAGCTAATGAAACGTGAGGCAATTCATAATGAATGCAAGATGAAGTTAAATAAACAGGAGAATATTGTTCAAATGGCGATACACGCTCTCAGGCTCAACCGTTACCGCACACGGTGGTTCAGAAAGTATTTTGATGATCAGTGTCGAAAGAAAAAGGCATTAATTGCCTCTTTAAATCAGAAGAAGGAAAATGAGGAAAAGCTTGTGTCTGATGGGGTAATTGCTTTAGGGGAAAAAAACAGAGAAATAAGAGATTTGGGATTAAAATTAAAAGAGCAGAGAGATAGAAATGCAATTTACGACGCAAAAAATAAGGAGTGGACAGAAAAAAAAGTGAAGCTTGATAAAATGAAGAACTTTATCATTGCCTCACCAGAAGAACGGTTACGTCTTATTATTGCTGAAAGGGCAAACAACGCGCATAATATAATACCTGACGAAAACATGCTGGCAGAGTTGAAGGAAGCGGAATTTGCACGGGACAACGCGCTTGCTCGTTGTAAAGAGTTAAGTAAAGACTACGAGGTTGCACAAGAGTTGTCAAAAGGGAGCAGGGATAAAGAGAACTTGCTGTCGGATACAGAACAGTTGTCAAGGGAAATTGAGGCTGTTGAGGCGAATATTAAATGCTTGGAAAATGAGTTGCTTAACCAACCACGCGGTTGCCACTGCATTTTGATGTAGATAAAGACCAGACACATGAATAATAATAGTGATAAAAAATAAATAAATGGATAAAAATTAAAAAAAAAAAAAAAAAGAAAAAAGAGAAAAAGTAGGAGGAGGAAAAGGAAAAAGTAATTAAAAAAAAAGTGAGAGATAGAGAGTATGTTAACAAGTTGGATTAATACTAGAGATCTTATTTATTTATTTTTTATTTATTATTTTTGTTTATATCTCTTATATATTTGTATAAAAGTCTTTGTGTGCATAGACGTCATATATATATATATATATAATAATAATAATAATAATAATAATAATAATAATAATAATAAGTAGTGTGTGTGTGTGTTTGTATTGCTTTTACTTATAGTAGTGTATACATTTATATACATAAATATGTATGTATGTATATGAATGTATATATTACATAATATTTTTTAATGCAAAGTTTTGCGCTTTATTAGAGTATTGCAGTAATTTTTATTATTTAAAAATAAAAATAAAAAATAAATTAATAATAATTTTCCCCCGCCCCCCAAAAAGAAGAAAATAATAATAATAATAATAATGAATGTTTTGTTATTTTTGTTTTCATATATTTTGCTTTTTGTTTTGATATACATCTATACTTGCAAACACATATTGCCGGTGAGCATAGTCATTTGATCTGAAGGCTATATTTACACACATATATAATATATCTATATATATATATATATCTATATATATATATATATTAGGCTAGTAATATATTGCTTAAATCGCTACACATTACGGTATATTTTTAAATCGCTTTATATATATACATATTTATATCTATATTTATGGTCGTTCTTTCATTTTTGGAGAATGTTAAGGACACCGCGTCACGCATTTTGCCTTCGCAGTACAGGAGCGTCGTGGAAAACATGACTCAACCGCATTTATCTGGAATTTCTAATGAGGAAATTGTTTTTCTTTGTAACAGTACAAAATTGGGCGGCGACGCTGTGGTTGAGGTTGTGCGGGCTGTGCGTCGCCGCATTACCGACAGCGATCCAAAAGTGCAATACCTAACTGTTCTTGTTCTTGACGCTTTAATAAGGAACTGCGACACAAACTTGCATCTTGAGGTTGCCTCGCAGAAAGGATTATTAAGAGACTTGGAGAGCATTGCGACACGAAGGCCATGTGTCACAGAGAAGGAGTTGATGGCAAAGAAGGCGGCGCTTACGCTTATTTTAAATTTATCTACTTGGTTTGCCGGGCACCCGGATGGACGGCTATACATTTTGACAACGTTAAACGACGATGTACGGCATGCAATTGGCCCGGGCGCGTTTGTTGGCATAACTCCAGACACAACTGTGCACATTGCGCCTTCTGCCCACCGCCAGCCGCCTCAGCAGTCGAGGAGTGAAGTTTATCGACAGGAGACTATACATCGTCACCAGGGGCCGCAAGGCTATCATGGGACTCTTGTTGATGCGATAGGTATTAACCTGCCAAAGGAAGAAGAACTTGCGGCAATGCTTGATTGCTGCGTAACTTTAGCAGAGTATTTAAATAATGCGAAGGTGCTTGAAGATGGGTCAGTTGAAAATGACGATGTCATTTGTGGTTTTAGAGAAAAGATAATGGTAGACCACGACCTTGTGACGCTAATTCTGAGTTCTGATATTAAGCTAGACAATCGCGAGGTTTTTCGTGATATATCACACAGCCAGAGCGCTATTATTTCTCGACTAAATACACAGGTGCGATCCAGTCAACAACAACAACAACAACAACAACAACAACAACAACAACAACAGGTGGAGCAGCGCGCAAAAACAGGCGCTGCAGTGGAAGAATTATTTGCCTCTCATGCAAAAGAAAAACAGACAACTCCGCTCGCTTTTGTTGAACCAAAGTTGACAGAGGGTACTGATGCCCACACTGCCGCAATCGTGCCACCTTTGTCACAACCATCACCGCTATCACCGCCATCACCGCCGCCATCGCCATTGCGGGACGTGACAAACGAGGCAGTTAAAACAAAACCACCGACAGTGCAGGAGGATTTGTCAAATGCGTTGAATGATCATTTTTTTATGGTGCCTGCGGGTGCGGAGGGAGCTGCACCGTCGCTGTCTCCCCAAGAAGTATTGGTGCAAAAAATAGAGGTGCCGCAGATGTCTTGGCCTTTAGAGGTCTTGCGCGAAAAAGAAAACAAAGAAGAAGAGAAAAAACAACATGAAGAAGACAAGACTCACGCTGAGCAAGCAGAACAACCACAAGTAAACGATCAAAAAAACAAGGAACTGGTTAAAGAACAGAAGTCGCAAAAAAATATATCAAAGGATGGGGATTCTGCTCCTACGGACAGCTTTGACGCTTTTCTAGCAGGTCGCTTATCCTAGTTACGTTAGTAGCAATGCTTTTTTGTTGTATTTATTTTTATTTTTATTGATGGGTTAGTGCTAATGATGAGGGCTGGCGCGTTTAATTTTGCACAGCAGTTTTATTTATCGATCAAACGATAAATACATATATATATATATATGTATATATTAGGAAAGCTTATGATAGTTTGAAGGCCTTTACGCGTTTTTTTTTTTTTTTTTTTAGGGGGGGGGGGTTTTTTTTTTTTTTTTTGTAGGTTAGAAATAATACAAAAAAAAAAACAGAGATTATTGTTTTTTTTTTTTTTTTTTTTTTTTTTTTTGAGGGGGGGGGGTTATTATTATATATGTGTGCAGGTCAGAAATAATACAAAAAACAAAGCAGAGATTATTGTTTTTTTTTTTTTTTTTTTTTTTTTTTTTTTTTT
>JAWVMR010000120.1:0-60674 GCA_036321205.1 Trypanosoma caninum | reverse complement strand
ATTTTTTTTTTTGGGTTAATTTTTTTTTTTTTTTTTTTTTTTTTTTTTTTTTTTAGAAAAAAAAAAAAAAAAAAAAAAAAAAAAAAAATAGGTAAAACTGCTATAAATAAAAAAGCTAAAAAAAAAAAAAAATATTAAAACGGCAAAATAAAAAGCAAAGAAAAAAATTTTCTTTTTTTTTTTTTTTTATTTTTATTTTTGTTGTTGTTGTTTGTGATAGTGAACTTTTGTACTTTTTGTTGGTTTATTTAATTCACATCGCTTGCTAGAGTAAATGAGTAAGTAACTTGCAACAGAAAATAAAATATAAAAAAATAAAAGAAGAGAAAATTACATACACGTACCAAAACATATATATATATATATACATACATACATACGTATTCATAGTGGTGTAAAAGCATTTTTTTTTTTTTTTTAATTCAAAGCAAAACAAACACACACACACAAAAAAAAAAAGAAAAAAAACGAAAAGGAAAAGAAAAAAAAAAGGGGGGGTGGAAAGGGAACTTAAAAATATTTTGCTGCTGGTTATCTAATGATAATGCCACAAGATGCTGCTAACGTTAAGCAAGAAATGAAAACTTGTTTTGCAGACGATGTAATTTCTGTTATTGTCTCTATGATGGAATTTGCCACCGAAATGGAGGTGCGGAAAGCACTAAACGCGGCCAGTTTTGTTATAACTTGTGGCAATTTGTCAGAAGTAGTGAAATGTGAAGATGGTGTGAAAACTAATGATTTGCAGCACAATAGCAGGTATGTTAACAAGGATTTTTTTAGGGAAGAAACTAACATCTCTAGGTCTCATTTGGTGATATGTGAGCTTGCTGATCGTGACATTGATAATTCTGTTGAGCCTGTACATCACGTGCTGGCGGCAAATAATTTAATGGACATTTTTCAGCAATTTACAGGAATTAATACCTTTTCAAATACATCTTTATCACTACCACCACTACAAACACTGTCACTTTCAGCAACTAGAAACATGGTTTCTTGTATTTTGATTTCATTGCGCGGAAACTGCAAAAATTTAAATAATGCCATTGAGACAATTGGTCCCTTGTCACTTCATGATGTTATCATCTCTGTTGTGGATATACACAAGCCACTTGAAGGTCTGTTGTCTCTTTTGCAGAGTGTATATGACCCAATTTTTCGCAGCAAACGTGAGGTGTTACTGCGCTCACAGATTCAGGACCTTGCTACTTCAATCCGCTCTCACTGCCAGGCGCTTCCAGAGGTGGATTTAAAAAAATTTGTGCACTCTGATATTCTTGAACTTTGTAGGAGCTATCCATCCGCAAATGTACAGCAGCTGTTGGATATTCTTGGCCCCGCACGCTGTACAGAGCCTAATTTTTTGCGTCATGTTCTTTTTACGCGCAACGCCTGCCGTACTCTTTTGGAAATAAAATTTGAGGGTCGCGAGATTGCGAATGTGCGTGACGAAGTTGCATACTGGCAGGCTGTACTGCGCTGGTTAGAACAGGTGGAGAAGCAGTTGCATTCTCGTGAGTGGAAGTTGGTTCATCGCTTGCTCAGTCATCGTGTTGAGACGAGTTATGAGCTGGAGTTTAAGATGCATGCACAACTTGTATGTGATTATTTGAGTCACCTGCAAAATGTGCCTTTTTATAAAATTGATGATGTGGAAATAACTAATTACTCTGCGTTGGTGGAGGAGCTTTTTGATGCCATGGTGCGGCCAACGAGGTATCCTTCATTGCAGAGTGTTCGTTTGTTAAATAGTACCGTGCGGGAGATGGCTAAGCGTTTTGTTGAGCTTATGGGGAACAATAACGTCTTGTGCATGAACACTCCAGAGGAACAATTGCAGTGTTTAAGAGAGATAATTTACGTTATGCAGGATTTGAATCAGCGCTATTTATACACAATGGAGTTATTTTATGCCAAAAGTCCTCATATACAAAGAGCGACAGCAAAAACAACAACATCTGCTGTTTCTTTGCAGCACCAGCAGCAGGAGCAACAACAACAACAACAACAACCAGAGCAAAGGTACCACTACTTGGTGTTGTTGCGCGCTCGGAAGCTGTGGAAGTTTGTAAATGAACACTTTTACTACGAGCGTACCTTGCGGTGTATTTTTAGAGGTGGCATATTGGAGGCTAGAAGGTCTTCTTTTTTTTACACAGAGCTCAAGGCGGCATACGAAAGTTTTATCGCGGCGGTTGCGGCTTCACGCTGCCTGTGGGATGTGAGCAGTACTGGCAATGCGGAGCTTCAACAGGCCTTAACAACATATGAAAATAGGCTGGCGGTGATTGACGAGCGAATTGCGTTAGTTGTGGGTACGATGTTGGCCAGTGCGCAGGAAATGAGTAACAACGCTCATTTTGCGTATACACTTGCCGATGGGGCAACGTTAGTGGCACCACCGCAGCCACAATCACCATCTTTTGTGGCACTGTCGCCACTTCATGGGGTTGGTGGGGAGGTTGGAGGTGGTCTGTCGCTTTACCGCATTTACTCACGGTTTCGCCCTCTGCGAAGAGAAAAAATTCAGACTGTGGTTACGGGATTTCAGATGGCCTTGTTGGAGCAGTTGAAGCATGAAGTAAAAGAGGTCAGAGAGAGTTACTTTGACGTTGAGAGATCTCATGAAGCTGTACGATTATCAGTTGCACGTTTTGGCGTAACGCCTGCCGTTGCCCACATGATGTGGGAGCAATCAATTCAAAAGGAGATAGAGGCGTATCTTGTGCGTCATGACGCAATCCATGAGCACGGTTGGCATCAACTAATGCATCTTCGCACCATTGAGCATCGCTGGTGTCTTGACGAGTCTCTTGCCCAGTTTTTTGATGTAAAGTTTGATGATCTTATAACGAAGGAACTGATTGCGTGGTCAGAGGTGCATGGAACGGCGTATGCATTGGCTTACCTTGCAGTTGCGCACTCAAAGGACATGTTGGTGTGGTCGTCTGATCCATATATTCACATTGCACAGCAGTTTGTGCAAGAAAATGATCCTTCCGCCATTAGTTATGCAAAGTCTCGTCTTTTAATTCTTCGCATTGGACATGGACGCCGGACTGAGGGTCGTGAAATACGTGATGTACGCAACTTTTGTGATACAATTGCCCAGCGTATTCAAGAGAGAGTTGTGCGGTGGTGTGAAGACGTGCGGTGTAGCATTGCCACACTTGACGTTTGTCCTACGACTATGAAACTAAAAGGCCCTCTTTGGAATGTTGTTGACTTGTCTGTAAAAGGTGGAAATGCTGTTGTAACTTGCACTAGTAGTTCTGGTGGTGCTCATGGTAGTAACACCTTCCGGATCAACAAGAATATTAGTAATTTTGTATGTGATGGTGAATCAACCCGCATTGTTATGCCAAACATTTCTTTTGATATGGTGGAGCTTTTACAGGACATGCACATGCTTGACAGTATGCGTCTACTTGACAATCATGGACAATTGTTTGCTGATGTGCGGTCTTTTTTTTGCAACAACGAGAAAAACTTTCGCATTGCCAATTGTTTGACGGAGCTGATTTATGCCTTTTTGGCTGCACTTGGTGGAGAAGACGAGCTGATGGCACATCTTGCAACTGAGGAGTACACAAATGTTTATCAGTCTTTTTATGACGGCGTCCGGCTGCGGTGGTCGGATGAAGATCGTGTGACGCAGTTTACACAGGAATTTTCAGGGCGTGTGTATGCTTTTTGCGCTGCTGCATCGCGAGTACGTGAGATCACAGCGGGCATCGAGAACATTATTTCAAAATTGCGCTTTAGTCATCGTCTTTGCAAATCACAGGTTGTTGTTGCACGTGTGGGCAAGATGTGTACACTTGTTGACAAGCTTTTCTCACAAAGCGCTAATGCCGGCTGGTGGGTTAGTCGTCTACAGCCCCGTCTTGATGCCGCTATTCTCCGTCAACTGGAGGAACACCTTCGCCGCTGGACGAGGGAGTTTTTGTCTATGGCTCGTGACACTCGCTTTATTAACAAAGGAATTGAGACTGATGAATTTGGTTTAAGTCCACTGCGTGTGCGCATGCGGGTGGTGTTAAAAGAAATCTCATTGTCCACTACGGCCGCAGCATGTCGTAATTATTGGATAAATGTACTAACCCGTTGCTTTTCATGGATCCACACCATGCCTACACTACCGCGGCAGAAGCAAGAAGAATCAGACGAAAAATTATTGCCTCAGACGCAACAACAACAACAACAACAACAATACTACTTTTATCAACATCAGGTGTTGCCATTGTTTTCGTCGACACAAACGTATGACAGGTTATTAGAGCGGCTTGACCCAGTAAGACTTATGGAGCCACTAATGGCTATCGAAAAAACAGTTAGAGACGCTATTCAGATTGAGACAAAGTGGCGACGTGGACAACGACTTCTAAATATTGAACTAGGTGTTTTGCAGCAGCGTCTTGGTGACAATATTGAAAAATGGTGCAGCGTTCTTAATAAGATAAGAGATATGGCTACTGGGCTGATGGATTTTACACAGCCATGTACACTTGTCGGTGGTGTAGTTATTGACGCAGCCGAGGCGCAGAAAGAGCTTGGACGAAAACTTGACAGCATGACACAGCACGTTTATTTGCGGTACTGTGATGTAGTGGAGAAGCTAGTGGATGCGTGTTACAACCGCATCATGGAGAACCGCACTGCGGTGGAAAGTTATAATGTCATTGGTGATCTTGTTGGCGCCGCAAAGTTTCTCTGTGATTTACCAGCTATTAAAACAAAAATGCAAGACGTTGCACAACAAATTATCTCACTTGGACCAGCAGAGGAGTATTTAACACGTCAAGGTTTTTTATTACCAGAATCATGGATATATGTAAAAAGGCTAAAGGCGGAGTATACTGCTTATTGCGAGCTTGTTGATCGAAAAGTGACAGCTTTGGAGCTTCGTCGTCCGTTATTACGTGATGATGTTAAGAAACAAGAAGAGACTCTTCGTTCTCAGGTTGAGGATTTGGAAAAATCTTTTGATGCACTTGCCAGTGAGGCGCAGAAACAAGGACAAGAAAACGAATTGTATTTGAAAGAAATTTCAGAACATTTGCAGCAGCGCTTTAGTGGAGTACAGGAGCAAACTGCGCGGCTGAGCGAACAAAAGAATCGTATTATAAAACTACAAAACGCGCTTGGCATGTCAGTAATGATCGAGGGAAATTTGGATGTTATAATAGCCCGCATGGATGAGTTACGATGGGTTTGCAGTCATGTTGCAAAGGCATATAAGAAAATTTTTGTTCTTGGACAAACACCATTTTTTGAAATGGTGCCGCAACACTTACACGAGGAACTTCTTGCAGTCGAGCAGGAGGTACGGGCGTTTCCTGATGTTATCTGCAGTCACCAGGCATACATTAATCTTTTGCGTCATGTTCAAAAACGATTGTCTTTTCATCGGTTAATGCAAGATTTGCGTTCTGACGCAATGACACCTTTAGAACGTGCTAAACAACATTGGATGACGCTGAAAACACAACTACAGGCGACGTGGCGATTGGGGGAGCTGACGGTAGCTGATATCTGGTACAGTGACCCGGAAAAAAACGCCAAGATTTACAGTGGTGTATTGGAGTTTGCTCAGGGTGAGCTGCGACTAGAGTCACAGTTGAGCCAAATAACAGCCTTTTGGGACAGTTTTCAGTTTAACACAATTGTATATAGGAATAAATTACTGCTAATTCGCTCTTGGGATGCTATTTTTGAAAAGATTGCTGATGATATTGATTCCTTTCAAGGTATGCGTTCTAGCCCTTTTTTTTTGTCGCAGCAAGTTGTTGCTACGGTGGCAGACTGGGAGAACCGTCTTAACATGTTGCGGCAGCTCCTGGAGGTTTTAATGACTGTTCAGCAACGTTGGGTACATTTGGACAGTATTTTTACAAACAATGCTGACATTCGCCGACAGCTTCCTAATGATGCGATTCAGTTTGACCTGCTGAGTCATGAGTTTATGAATCTTTTGCCTGCATCAGCTGGTTTTGGTGCTCCAGAAATCTTGAAGGCACAGGACTTTATGCAAAACAAGAAACTTTTTGCAACTCTTGAACGACTTGAGGGTCAACTTTCATGGGTGCAAAGGTCTTTAAGCACATATTTGGATTTGCAGCGACGGAGATTTCCACGCATGTTTTTTGTTGGTGATGATGACTTGTTGGAGATTATTGGGAATAGCAGCGATCCTACTGTCATTGAGAAATATTTGCCCAAGATGTTTACAGCCCTTGCCCGTTTTACTATTGATAGTGCTGCCACTAATGGATTGTCATCGACATCGTCATTTGTTAATATTTTGGGGTTTCTTAACGCTGAAGGGGAGAAGGTAATGATGGTGCGTCCTGTGACAATTAAAGGACGCACGCTACACGAATGGCTTACAGATGTTGAAACCCAGATGGTCGTGTCTCTGCGTCAACTTCTTGTGTCTGCTGTCGCCTTGCTGCTGTCTGTGGGTAAGGTAACGCCTGAATGGATTCAAATGTTTCCTTTGCAAGTGGTTTGTCTTGCTTTTCAAGTATGGTGGGTACGACTACAGGAGGAGACATTTGCGGCGTGGAGAGAAGAAAGAAGGCAAGATGGAAAGTTGAGGCCGTCAATGGCTGTTGCACAAATGGTGACGCTTCTTGATCAGCTTGCATTGGACGTAACTTCATCAAACCTTACACGAGCATTTCGCTATGCTATTGAGGAGCTTATTAATATTTCTGTTTACCAGCGCGATGTTTCACGAGTGATTGAGGTGAAGTGTGTTGTGTCAGCTGAGGATTTTGAGTGGTTGCGTGTTTTGCGATTATACTTGATTGATGAGAGTGGTGAGTTGCACTGTCGCATGGCAGATGCCTCTTTTTCTCATGGTTTTGAATATCTTGGATGGTACAAACGTCTAGTGCAAACAGTACTCACTGACCGTTGCTATCTTACAATGACACAGGCACTACACACTCGACTTGGTGGCTCGCCTAACGGACCTGCCGGATCTGGAAAGACGGAAACAGTGAAAGCACTTGGGGCGCAGCTTGGTAGACATGTTTTGGTGTTTAATTGCGATAATACATTTGACTTTGATGCCATGGGTCGTATTTTTATAGGTCTTTGTCAAGTTGGTGCATGGGGTTGTTTTGATGAGTTTAATCGCCTGGAAGAACGTGTTTTGTCTGCCGTTTCGGAACAGATTCAGACAATTCAAGAAGCCCTTTGCGCGCAGGCAACGACTGTTACTCTTGACCAGCAAATAGTACCATTACGTGACACTGTGGCGTTGTTTGTTACAATGAACCCAGGTTTTGCTGGACGATCTAATTTGCCGAGTAACGTTAAGCAACTGTTCCGCTCAATGACCATGGCTGCGCCGGACCGGGAGACAATTGCAGAAGTTATGCTGTTTGCCCGCGGATTCCGCACTGCTGAAACGTTATCACGAAAAATTGTGCCACTTTTTAACCTGTGCTCAGAAAAGTTGTCAAAGCAAGCACACTACGATTTTGGATTACGCGCGTTAAAGTCTGTTCTTGTAACGGCTGGCGATTTTCGGCGGGTCTCAAAAAGAAATTTTTTTTCTGAAAGTGGCCCCAACAATGTTGCATGCTTTTCTGACAATACCTGCAATAAGGAGGTTGAGTACAAAATTATATTGCATAGTCTTATTATTACCATCAACCCACGACTTGTGACTGAAGATGTCTTACTTTTTTATTCTTTGCTACATGACTTTTTTCCAGGCTGCAACTTTCCTGACCCCGCAGTTGCTACTCTACGTGCGGCAGTTAAGGAGGTTTGCCGTGCAACCCATTACGACACCACTCCTGCATGGATTGAAAAGGTTTTTCAGCTTTACCACACTCGCAAGATGCGACATGGCATTATGTTAGTTGGCCCAAGCGGCAGCGGCAAGACGAGCTGCTGGAAGACGCTGTTGCGCGCGATGACGCGACTTCCAGTGATAAATGATGTTGATAATAATAATGGTGATGATATTGATGTTGATAGTGGTGTTGCTGGTGATTCACAGAGTAATAGTAATTTTAAAAATGGTGATGATTGTGATAATAAGTGTGTTGGTGTTGGTGTTGGTGGTGGTGGTGGAAAGGACAATAAACAAGAATATTTTTGTGAGCCGCCAGAAGCGCATGCGTATGTGATTGATCCAAAAGCAATGACTAAAACAGGGCTTTTTGGTGTGTTTGATGGTACTACACGCGAGTGGAAAGATGGTGTTTTTACGGGTATTTTGCGTAGTATTATAAATAACGAAAAAAGTAACGAACGCTCGTATAAACAACATTGGATTGTCTTTGACGGAGACGTTGATCCTCTCTGGGTGGAGAACTTCAACTCATTATTGGATGACAACAAGATTTATACGTTGCCAAATGGTGAGCGACTTAGTCTTCCGTCTTCTGTGCGTATTTTGTTTGAGGTTCAGGATCTGCGTTACGCAACACCCGCAACAGTTTCACGCTGCGGCATGGTGTGGTTTAGTCATGACACTGTCCCAATTACTAGTTTATTCAGTCGCAATCTTGCTGTTTTTTATCGCGTCCCAATGATTGACAGTCATGGCGCAAAGCGAGTTGTTTCATTGACTGAAGGAGGTGAAGGACTTAAGACGCGGGCATGTGGAAGTCATTTTATCGTTACACGTAACGTCACTGAGTGTTTAGAGGTGCAAATGGAAACGGGAGCCGCGCTATTAACTGAAAAGGAGATAACTGCGAATAAAACTAGTCATATTGGTAACTCAGTTGTATCTTCATTTAATGACTTACATGGGGAAATTGATGTACAAATTTTTCGAGAATTGTATGCACAAGATGTAAAAGCGCGTGTTAATGTTAATTATTATGTGATGCAACTTCAAACAGCCATGGCGAATGTGTGGGCCCCCGCATTTGTAAAAGGGGGATTACTAGAGCACGCGTTTGAGCTTATTCACACTAATAAATATTGGAAAAAAGGAATTATGGAATACAACAATCTTCAAATGCTAAACAGCATCCAACTGTTTTTGGTTGATGGGGTTTGGCAAATGTGGAAGCTATGCACAAAAAACAAAGTCTCATCTTTTTCTACAGATATTTTGCAAAAGTATGCAATTAAAGTGTTGCAATATGCTGTTTTATGGGGTTTAGGTGCCTTACTTGACCACGACCATCGCAAACAACTGGCGATAGACTTGTTTCTTGCCTCGAAATTATCTTTTTCTTTTTTTTTGACAGACAAATTACCAGACGATTTAACTTTGCTTGATGTTGAGCCAAATCCTGAAACTGGTGAGTGGTGTGATGTACGAAAAAATGTCGATGCGAAGAGCGTTGTGCGTGCTGATCAGTTAGGATTGAACAATGTTATTATTCAAACAGTTGATACACATCGTCATGAAAAAATTTTAAAAATGTGGATTAATGGTGGTAACGCGGCAATTCTTTGTGGACCACCTGGTTCTGGTAAAACTATGCTAGTTACATTTGTTTTACGTTCTTGTGCTGAATATGATGTAATTTTTTTAAATTTTTCAAGTGGAACAACACCGAAAAATGTTATTCGCGCTTTAGAACAGTACTGTAGCGTGCAAAATAACTCATATGGTCTTGTGATGTCTCCTGCTAGTGGTAAAAAACTTTTGCTTTTTTGTGATGAGATAAATCTTCCGGCAAAAGACCAGTATGGAACGCAGGCAGTTATTCAATTTTTGCGCCAGCTAATTGATCTTGGTGGGTATTATCGTAACTCTGACAATGCATGGGTAAAAGTAGAAAATGTACAGGTGATTGGCGCTTGTAACCCTCCAACAGATATAGGGCGTATGTCAATTTCACAACGTTTTTTGCGTTTGGCGCCTGTTTTGTTTGTCAATTTTCCTACGGAAGAAAGCTTATATATTATATACACTTCATATTGTCGCTCAATATTGTTTTTTAATTTGCAGATGCAGCAGAGGTACGCAGAGAAGTTGGCACGGGCGATGGTGAACACATATACAGCTACACAGAATCGGTTTAATTTATGGCAAAAACCACACTATGTCTACTCCCCGCGGGATCTCTCACGATGGACGCGCGCGATTTACAATGGTATTATGACATGGGATGATTCACAGCGATGCAATTTAACTGTAGAGAGTCTTGTCAGTCTATCTGTACATGAGGGATTGCGTGTCTTTCAAGATCGTTTGGTAGAGCACGAGGAACGGGAATGGACAAACACAACAATTAATAGCTGTTTTTTTTTGCACTTTGGTAGTGAAATACCTGCAAGTTTCCTTTCCCCAGAGCGACCTGTATTGTTGTACTCTACTATTTTAGGTTGCTCGTATTCTGAAAGCTCTAGAGAAGCACTACGTGCACATATTGAACATAAACTAAAGGTTTTTTGCGAAGAAGAAGTTAATGTCAAACTTGTTGTATACGATGGAATGGTTGATCATGTTACTCGCATTAACCGTGTACTGCAACAGCCGATGAGTCATATGTTGTTGGCAGGGTTGTCGGGTGTTGGCAAAACTATTATTGCTCGTTTTGTTGCATGGATAAATAACATGACAGTTTTTCGTCTTAGTGTGCATCGCAATTACAAACTTGATGACTTTGAGGCTGACCTGCGAGATGTTTTGCGACGTGTTGGATGTAAGCTAGAACGGATATGTTTTATTTTTGATGATAGCAATATTATGGAACCAAGCTTTTTAGAATACATGAACGCACTGTTGGCTTCTGGTGAGGTTCCTGGTTTGTTTGAGGGTGATGAGTGGGGAAAACTTATGGCGGAATTGCGTGAAAGTATTGCTGAACAGCAGTTACTAAATATGAGCAATAAACCACAAAAGTTTGTACAAAAAGCATATAACAAAGAGCAACATTCATTGCGGTCAACATTGCCGAACAAAATTGATAGCGGTACAAGTAGTAGTAATGATAATGACTTAGCGTTAAATCCCGCTGGTTGTTGTTCTGGTACAGGAATAACTCAGCAAGAGACACTTGACACGATAGTTTTTTCCATGTATGTTGATACGACGTCAGAGCAGGAGCTTTATCGTTGGTTTCTTAGCAATGTAAAGCGTAATTTGCATGTTATTTTTACAATAAACCCAACATCAGGAGAATTTGCAAATCGTGCAGTGACAAGTCCTGCTCTTTTTAATCGGTGTACTATTGATTGGTTTGGTGACTGGGATTACAGTACACGCTACCAGATTGCAAGGCAATTTACGCGGGATATCGATGTGATGATTTCTTTTGAAGATGACCTTCAGCAGAAAAAAGAAAATGAGGCACGGGATGCTGTGGCAGAAGCACTTTGTCGTATTTACGACAGTACTGGCGAGGTAAATCGTGTATCACGACTGCAGAATGCTCATCAGGGGACATTTATTACACCACACCATTTTACTGATAGTCTACAACATATGTTGGTGATATATAAAGAGAAGAAGGGTGAATCAAAAGAGCAGTTGACTCACCTACAGAGTGGTATTGCTAAAATAGACGCGGCATTTGAAGATGTAAAAAAGAAACGAGCCAAACTATGCGAACATGAGGCTGAACTAACTGATAGCTGTGTAAAAGCCCAAAATATGCTTGATTGCATTGTCACAAATACGGAGAAAACTAAGCTTGAGAAACTTGACTCTGAGCGGCTTCGTCAGCAATTACGAGAAGAGGAGGAAAAAATACTTGCTGACAAGGATATTGTACAGAGACAATTGTTTGAGGTTGAGCCCGCACTGCAGGAGGCTGAGGCTGGGCTCAACAGCATAAAACCCGAGTATTTACGTGAGATACGTGCCTACACTACACCACCGCGGATGGTGAAACGCGTGCTTGAGGTGGTACTAATTTTGATGGGAGAAGTTGATGTAGAGGAGTGGGATACTGTTAAGCACCACATCCGTCGTGAGGATTTCCTTGCATCTGTAAAGGCATTTAAACCTAGTAGTATCACAGAGGAGTCTCTTTTGACTGTACGTAAGCTGTTGGACGAGGAGGGATTTACATACGATGCAGCAATGCGTGCGTCGAGGATGACAGGTCCACTATTGCAGTGGGTGAAGGCCCAAACAAACTACGCAGAGATATTGGCCTCAGTCCAGCCGCTGCGCAACCGCATTGAACTTCTTAGTGTTGAACATGATGCTAAACGTAGGCATCTTGAGGGAATAGAAGCTGAAATAGACAAAATGCATGCGTTGCTTGTTAAGTTAAAAGAGGAATATCAGGGAATGACCGAGAATAGTGCACGGATAAAAAATGAAATGAGTGGTGTTGCCGCCCGTTGCAAGCGTGCGGAAACTCTGCTGCGGCAGCTTTTTGATGAACGTGAACGTTGGGAAACTGAGATGAAGGGTTTTCACATCGAGACACGCACCACAGTTGGTGACTGCATCATGGCCGCTGCCTCGCTTGCGTACTTTGGCTATTTTGATGAACACACACGACAATCATCGCTTTTTTCTCGCTGGAGTCGGTGTTTACAGCGGCTCCAAATTCCATTTTGTGAAAAACTCCGCAGCGTTGTTGAATATCTCGTGACCCCGCAGGAGAGACTTATGTGGGAAAAATATGGTTTACCCAAAGATCACCTTTGCGTGGAGAATGCAATGATACTTAGTCGTTGTCAGCGCTATCCACTGATCATTGATCCAAACGGTGTTGCTTCAGCATTTTTGTTACAAAAATACGCAACAGAAAAAATCAACACGACAAGTTTTAGTAAACCAGGTTACCTCAAACAGCTTGACATGGCTGTCCGTTTTGGTTACCCAATTCTTATGCAAGATGCGGAACTTTTTGACCCTGCCTTGACTCCGCTTGTAAATCACGAAATTCATTTTGTGCGAGGCCACGCGCTGGTACGGCTTGGCACTCAAGACGTTGAAGTCGCAGCGGCTTTTCGTCTCTTTTTTCTGACGCGTGATTCGCATTACCAGCCGTCGCCTGGCATGGCGGGGCAGGTGTGTATTGTGAACTTTACAGTGACACAGTCGTCGCTGCAGTCGCAGTGTTGCAATCGCATAATGCTGCATGAACACTTTGAACTTGATGCACGTCGGACGCATATTTTGCGCGCACAGGGTGAATGTCGGCTGCGGCTGCGTGTGTTGGAGCAGGAGCTGCTGACTTCAATTGCGAGCAGTGAAGGCGGTTTGCTGGAAAACGATGCCTTGGCATTAGCACTTGAAAATCTCAAGAACAAGACAATGTTACTAAAAGATGACATTGCTGAGAGTGAGATATCAATGCAGGCAATCATGGCGGTTGAGGCGCGATATGAACCGCTTGCAGCAACTCTCGCAAAACTGTATTTTGCGATACGTCGTTTTTCACAGCTTCACAGGTTGTATCACTACAGTGTTACCTTTATTTTTCGTCTTTTGACAGATGCCCTTGAGGCGCTGCCACCGCGTTCTATGAGAATACTAAATAGCGGCAGTGATGAGCAGCACGTTGAGGATGCAATACGTCTGCGGCAGTTAACACGCCAGCTTTTTACATTGGCCTATCGTCGTCTACGGCGTGGTATGTTTTCTCAGGACCACCTCGTGCTTGCCATTGTTCTTGGTAGGCTGCGTAGTGGCATTAGCGACGACGTGGGGCGGCAAATAACACTTGAGGAGTGGTGTTTTTTTGAGGACGCGCTGCTACATAGCCCCACAAAGAATGTTACCAGTAATGATTATAGTAATACTAATAGTAATATTCTTGTTGCTGGTGGCGGCGGTGTTTCTAATGTTATTCCAACTATTTTGCGTGAATGCGGTGTGTGTTTGCCGTCATGTGAGGCTGATCTTGCTGCACTGCTGCAGCGACCACTGTTTTCTGCGGTTTGGGCGTCATTGATGAACCCGCAGGACGCCGCGGCGTGGCGACTGTACTTTACATCTGCTGCACCGTATCTTGAGGTGATGCCGGCGTTTAACACACTGAAGAACATTGATGATACTAACTACCAAGGGGGAAATTTTACTGGCAGTACTGAACATACTCGTAGTGCGTTTATTGCCTCTATTTTGCTTTTTTACACTCGCCGCGATGTTTTTTCGAGAGCGGTGTATGAGTTTTTGCGTCGTTTTTTTGATTTTGAACAAGGAAGCAAAACTGAAGATCAAAATGGAAACGAAGATGTTCATTTTTTTGCTTTTACAGGTGCACCCGATTTAATGGCAGTGCAGAAAGAACTGTCAGAGGACACACCACTTATTCTCGTTTCAAATTCTTGTAGTGATCCAACAATTGTTTGCGAGGAATTGGCTCGTTCATTGGACGTACGGTTGAATGTTGCAGTGATGGGTAGTTTCACAGGGCTTGAGTTGGCGGAGCACTATTTAACAAATGCCATGGCTGAAGGAACATGGGTATTGCTGAAGAACATACATCTAGCGCGGACCTACGCTGACACTGTGGAGAAACGCCTGCATCGCGAACGGTCTGAGGGGCGTTTAAATCCAGCATTCCGTCTTATTATATCTATTGAGGTCACAGCTTGCAGTGTTACGGCAAATAACCACGTTGGTGTTAGTAGCAATGATAATAATTATTATAAAAATAATAATAATTATTCTGAAAAAAGTTGTGATCGCAACGATGAGTCTTTGGCGGAAATTTCTTCAAGCTTTATAGAGACATCTGTAATGTTGATATTTGAGCCACCGCCAGGGATGAAGTCATCACTTCTTCAAACTGTTGGCAGTTTGACACCTTCCTCTATCCACGGCAAACAGCCGGCGGATGTACAGCGCGTTTACCTTGCTGCCGCCTGGTTGCACGCAGTAGTAATGGAGCGGCTGTTGTACATTCCCATGGGCTGGAGTAGACATTATGAATTTAACGACACGGAGTTTTGGCGCATCTTGCAGGCAATTGACAGCTGGATTGGGTCATGTAAGAAACCGAATAGCGAAGGTGGAAATGATATTATTGATCGCAATAGTATTCCATGGGCTGCGCTTCAAACAATTGTTGGCACCACGTTATATGGAGGGAAAATTAGCAATGAGTTTGACCAACTTTTAGTTGATTTTTTTTGTTCTCAGTTTTTGAGTGATGCTGTCTTTAAGGACGACTATTTGTTTGCTCCAGGCATTCCTGACACCGAGCCCGACGCGTGTCTGAAGTGTTCATCAATTCACTCGTTACATGATGTGCAGACGTGGGTGTATGCACTACAGGATGCGGAGACGCCGCTGTGGGCACGTCTACCTGCAAGTGTTTCTTGCGTAATTTCTGCGCAACACGCCACTACAACACTGGAGCGCCTTGCGACTGTTCGTTTTGTTGAAGAAAACGATGATTACGACAGTACAAAGAACCAAGAGAGTGACATGAGTGATGCACAGCAGGAGCTGTTTAAAAGTGTGGGCGAAACACAGTGGGGGCGCAGAATATTATGTTTTAGTAATTGCTGGTGCGCAATGCTTCAAGACTTGACAGGCGCAACAGCCGCTAGTATCACAAACGAAGGAGGAAGTGGAGTAGTGTTGAAGGAGATTGGGGACAGCGACCCTACTGTTATGGCTATTCAGAGAGAATACATTTTTGCGCTAGAATGTCTGGGTGAAATTATTGATGAACTGCGTGCGCTTAAGGAGGTCTGCACAGGGGCGCGGTGTCCCACAGCTACGCAGTGCACGTTGGCGGCCTATTTTCTGAAGGATCAAGTGCCACAGCGGTGGGTTACTTATTATCAGACATATCCTACGACAGCAGAAGAGTGGCTGAAAGATTTCAAATGCCGTGTTGAACATGTTAAGAGTTTGTATGATGCGGTGGGAAAAAAGACTCTTGAAAACACGTGTATTTCGCTTGGTCTTCTTTTTTGGCCTGGTGCATTTCTGACAGCGACGAAGCAGCAGGCCGCACGGCGTCAAGGATTATCGCTTGAGCATTTAAAGCTACAACTCAAACTAATTCCTGAAGACAGTACTCTTATCAGTGTAGCGACAAGCGTGAGTAGTGATAACTGTGTTTGTTGGAAGATAATTGGCCTTGCACTATATTCCGCTCGAGTTCAGAGTGACTGTGGTGTTTGTGAGGTTCTTCATGCTTCTTCTAAAACATCACTGACACGTGTTGCTGCGTTGATTTACTGGGAGCCAATAACAACTAGGGCAGTTGCTAATGACACAACACTTCCAGTGTCAGGTTCTTCACTTTTGATGAGGTTGGCATCTCAAAATGCGGCTGACAAATATATAGCGACACCGTTTTATTTAAACTCACGGCGTGATGTAATGTTGGATGTTGTAGATGTTGCTGCTGATCCTGTGAAAGCACCAATGCGGGTGTGGTACGAGCGTGGCGTCTGTCTTGTTGCGTGGTCTTAGGCGGACTGACTAACGACAGCTACACACACAGTGAAATATGCAGAGCATATGTACAAAAGTAATAAACAACTTGTGAAAAATGAATTACTAAGCAGAAGAATTATCAGAAAAAACAATTAAAAAAAAGAGTGGAAGAGGAGGTGGTTATTTTTTTTTTTTTTTTTTTTTTTTTTAATGGTTTATTGGGGATAATATGCAAAATTTGCTTAGTGTCAGATTGCCTTAATAGTATTGTTAGTAGTGTTTGGCACATTCACGCTACCAGAAAAATTATATATATATATATATATATATATAATTTTCCTTAAACAAAAAATAATAATAATAACGCAATATTATTAAATTGATATATTGTACATTGAAAATATGGTGATTGTTACTATTTTGGTATTCTTATGATGTGTCAGGAATTTATTTTCTTGTGATCGTTGACCATTGTTGATGGGGTATAGAGAGAAAAGAAAAAAAAAATAAAAGCAGAGAGGAGCATATTTGTTGACATTAATTAGCAAGCTAAGAACTAAAAATAGTCTCAAGCTGTTGTTGTTCTTGTTGCTTTTGCTTTTTCATATTATATATACATATATACGTATATATTATTACAATGACAGTTGAAGATGTGCCAGCTGTTAATAGTGGCACATTTCGTATTACAATTGTTGGTTCCGGTGTGTCTACGGGTGTTCCAGTGATTGGGCACTTTTCTCAACAGTGTGCGTGCGCTCTGGCGATGCAAGACGTAAACGAGCGAAACCGGAGAAACAATGCTAGTTTACTTATTACGATTCCTTCACAACACGCTGAGAGTGGTGACGTTAAACATGTTCTTATTGACTGCGGAAAGACGTTTCGTGATGCCTACTTTCGTGTTCTTGCTAGACACAATGTGCGGAAGGTTGATGTGCTTCTTCTCACACATGACCACGCCGACGCGATGGCGGGACTAGACGATCTACGTGACCTTCAGCAAATGCGTGTGGATGACGCAGGAAATTGGTTTGTGGAGCAGTACATTCAAACTTACCTCTCGGAAAAGACATTGGGCGCGCTGGAAAAGCAGGTTGCGTATATATACCGCAACAGCCGCCTTGCGGGGCCTGCACCACGAACGTATGATGAGTACTTGAACACTATGCAACGCACTGCAGAGCGGGAAGCAGAGCCAAGGAGCATTGGGATTCGCCGCTCAACGGCCTTGGAGCTGTTCACCTTGTCTGACACGTCACCATCTCTCTTTTATGTACATGCGCTTGGTGAAGGCTTTGCTATTTACTCCTTGCCTGTTGAGCACGGCGCTGATTACATGGCACTTGGCTTTGTTTTCGGCACTGGCATCGCGTTTCGCAGCGCTGGCAGGACCCCGCATGACGTCGCATCTCACAGCTGCGTTGTATACATATCTGATGTTAGTGTTATACCGGGAACTACCATGAGATTTTTGCAAGATCTTGTTAAGATTGACGTGCTTATTGTGGATTTGCTCTATGGCCCTGGCAAACGGTGCCCGACGCATTACTGTATGGACGATGTTTTGCGGCTTGTTGAGTGTCTCCGGCCTGTTCGCACATACACAGTTGGCATGTACTGCGATATTGAATACAACTCTGGCAATAGACAATTACTTCATTGGCTTCAAGAGTTTCGAAGCAGGAGTGATTGTGCTGATGCTGTTCTTTCAGTCGAGCTTGGGTTTGACGGATTTGATATGTTATTGCCTTTTTGATGTTGGTATTACTTTTTATTTGTTTGTTTATTTGACTTTTATTTTTGTACTACCCGTCTGTTTGTTTTTTGTTTTTGTTTTTTATTTTTATTTTTTTTGTTTTTGTTTTTGTTTTAACTGATATTACATGCATATATGACTTTTGAGGTAGTCAATGGCGTCTTTGTTTTACATTCTTGACAGCAGAGGCACTCCTTTAATTTGCCGTTCGTATCGTGGCGATATTACTCAAAACCCACCAGCAGTTTTTCAACGTCGTGTTTTAGATGAAGAAGAATTTTTTGTTACCCCTGTTTTTGAGGAAAAAGGTCATACATATTGTTTTATTCATGTCAATAACGTTTTTTTTTTGATGGTCAGCAAACTTAATGTATGTCCACTTCAGCAAATTGCTTTTATGCGCTGTTGTGCTTCTGTATTTGAGGGATATTTTAAGTATGTCTCAGAGGAAACTATTGTTGACAACTTTGTTATTGTGTATGAGCTTTTAGATGAAATGTGTGACTTTGGGATTCCACAATATACCGAGACAACTGTGCTAAAAGAGTACATTACACAAGAAGGCTTTATTTCATATTTACTGCCAGAGGAAAGTTTAAATGTTAAGGAGTTGCCATCTGCAGTAACCGGAATGGGTGGTGGAACACCATGGCGCATGCCGGGAAAGTATAAATATCGTAAAAATGAAGTCTTTTTAGACGTTGTGGAGAGTATTTATATTCTTGTTTCTCCAGAAGGTGAAACACTTTCTAGTGAAATTTTGGGTCAGTTAAAAATGGATGTGCGACTTTCTGGAATGCCAACACTAAAACTAGGTTTAAATGATAAAACAATGATGGGTCTGGTAGGAGGACGATCTGGTCATTCAGTTGATATGGCTGATGTAAAGCTACATCAATGTGTACAGCTTGAACAGTTTGAAAATGAACGTATTATTTCATTTATTCCACCTGATGGTAACTTTGAATTAATGACCTATCGCGTCAATAAAAAAGTTTCACCACTTGTACATGTTGACTGTACTTTTACAAACAGAAGTTCAACCTGGGTTGAGATGACTATTGCAGCCCGCACAACATATCGCGGCACAACAACAGCGACTTTTCTTGATATTTTAATTCCAATTCCAAGCGATGCAGATAAACCAGAAGCAAAGTGCTCACTTGGCAAGGCTCGATACGCTCCAGACCTAGGTGTACTTGTGTGGACTTTGCGTAATATTTCTGGTGGAAAAAAGTTTAGGTGTTTGTGTAAATTTCATTTACCATCAGTGCGTAGCAGCGATCCAAAGGCAGCAGAAAAAGCACCGATTCAAGTTAAATTTGAGATTCCACTTTTTGCGGCCTCAGGATTTCAAGTGCGATATTTAAAGGTTGCAGAAAGATCAAACTACGAGGCGTTGCCCTGGGTAAGGTACATTACGCGTAGTGGTGATTATCAAATACGAACTCATTGAGCTGGAGCCGTTCGATGTTTTTTTAAAAAACAAAAAAAAAACGAAAAAAAAAAAAAAAAAAAAAAAAAAAAAAAAAAAAAAAAAAAAAAAAAAAAAAAAAAAAAAAAAAAAAGAAAGATGAAAGAGAAAGAGAAAGAGAAAGGAAGGAAAGAAAAGGCATGGTACAAATCAGCTATATATATATATATATATATTCCCAAGTTCATCATTTATCACTATACATATATATATATATGTATATATTTTGCTGTACATTTTAGTAAGCTTTTTTTTTTTTGTTTTCTGTTGTTGTTGTTGTTTAATTTTGATAATTATGTACAAAGAAAAAAAAAAAAAAAGAAGGTGGTGCTAGTGATAGCAGCAGTGTTTTTGCTTTTATATATTTTTATTTAGAAATTTAAACATATGGGTGGCAAGGATAGAGGTGCGTGGGTTATGTTGCAACAGCGTGTTGTACCGCACACGCCAGTCTCTCCTCTTGTCACCGCTACGGCACTCACGTCGCGGGGCGAAAAGACATCAGGAGAAATAAGCAGCAGCAACAGCGCAGATTTGGCTTGCATTGCTTGGGCAGCGGACATTAGCCGGGATATATTTGGATTGTATGATGAGCAGAGGCTATTTGCGGTGACTGAGGAAGAAGCAAAAGAAAAGAATAAAAAAATGTTAGCTAAGGGAGTAGTAAATAAGGGAAATGATGCTATATGTGGTAACTTTTTATGGAATGTTTTTGATTGTAAGAAACTGGTTCAAGGTTTGCAGCGCTATACAATATTGCTTCCACTAAACTGGGGTGTGCAACGGGATTTTGTTGTTACGTTGGCTAGAGATTCTGTTGACAATACCCTTGTAATCATACGGCATTATTGTTACCGTTACACAAAGAACAATAATCTCTTTCATGATACGCAGGAGAATGAGGAGGAATATGTTGAAAATGCTTTTATCCCTTTTACGGCGTTATGGAGGCGACGAATTATGAGCTTGCTGAATCTTCGTCACGAGCACGTTATCCCAGTGACAGATGTGTTGATAGACGAGGAGCGACAGGAGCTTATAATTATTCACCCTTACACTGACGGCATGCAGCCGCTTGCTTCTGTTTTTCAACGTTATCCACATTTGATTTATCGTCATCTGACGCCTATGTGGCTGATTTCTATTATTCGTGAAGTGATTGCCGGTGTGATGTTTTTGCACAAACACGGTGTCGTGCATGGCTCGCTGTCACCATGGACAATTCTTCTTGACGCCAACGGCCACGCGCTTGTTACTGGTTTTGCGGTATCAGATATGCGTCCGCATTCACACGGCGTTATTCCCGTTGGGGGCTCAGTTCATCCTTTTTACATGGCCCCCGAGGTGCGGCGTCACTTAACGCAGCGCCACATTGCCACAAAGGCTGCTGACATATTTTCTATTGCCGCATTGGCATTTGCGTTGACGTGGGGAAAAGACGACGATGAGTATGTTGCTATTCGGAATGTTGTTACTGCCGCAATGCATAATAACACACGACAGCGCATGACACTTGATGAGCTTGATGCAGCGTTGGTGCGAGTGGCCGTCACACGTAATGAGCGGAAGAACACACTTAACAGTTTTGTGGACTCTGAGGTTGAGGCGACGACTACAAATCTCAGCATGTCGTACACACCGCAGGAAAACGAACAACAAAAAACGCCCAATGTGCCTGCTGTTGTTGGTATTCTTAAACGAGAACCCTCCGCTGTGCTTTTTCGCACCACAGGCCTGGACAAATGGAGGCGAAATAGAAAAGGTAGTGAAAAACGAAGAATGTCATTACAATGTCAAAATAACACGCTTTCTTTACCACAAAGAGGATGTTCTTCTTATCGCCGTCTTTGTGGTTATTGGCCAATACTAAAATGGCGTATTGCAGCTTTAGTGGCTTTTTTTTGTGCGATTATCACTCGTTTGTGCGCTGGACGTTGTAAGAAACACGCGGGACATTTAATTGCGGCCGCCAGAAATCAAAAACAGCGGTTGAAGACGGCATGCAGCGATGTTTCTGCGATGTGTACATTGTCGGGAACGCAGCGGCCGCGCAGACCCGCCCCTTTACAGCGCCTGAGGACTCGACTGCAGCACGCAGAATAATGCGGTGAAAAAACCGTAGCGATTTTATTTTACTTTGTGATTTGTTTTTTGTTTTTTTTTTTTTTTTTTTTTTTTTTTTGTGGGGGAAGAAGTACTGGCCGTAATTTTAACGAAATGTAGGAGAAAATATAAAATAAGACTGTGTAAAAAGTATATATATACATATATATATATATATTTATATTTATATTTATATTATATTATTGCTACTGTTATTATTATTATTATTTATTTATTTTATTATTATTATTATTATTTTTTTTTTTTTTTTTGAATGAGTTCATTTTGTCTTTAATGTTATCTTCACTTGCTGTCATCATTTTATTATTATTGATCTCTTTGTTCATCACAAGGCTTATTTATTAGTGTGTTTGCGTGTTTGTTGTTGTGGTTGGTTTTTTGTTTTGTTTTGTTTGTTTAGTTTTTTGTTTTTCTTATTTTATTTTTGCTTTCACATTTATGTGCTCAAAATAAGCAGTGAATATATATATATATATGGTTAATACATTGTATGTATGTGCTGTATTTTTATGTTATTATAATCTGACTTTTACTTTCGAGTATTTATTTTTATTTATTTATTTATTTTTTGTTGTTTTTGTTTTTGTTTCTTTTTAAAGAGGAAAGTAAAACAAAACGAAACGTTTTTGTATCTTTGATAAAGGTTTTACAAATAGGTACTAATTAGTACTACGATCTCTGCTTTGTAACATATATATATATATTTATACACATATACGTATTTAATTATGCAACGTACCGCTGCTGTTGTTCGCTGTACACGTCGTATCCGTGCTCCTTTAGATCATCTTATAATGCGTCCATCCGATTCTGATCAAATTGCAACATCAATACGCACTACAGATGTTGCAATTGTTACGTGGTACATGCCTGTAGTAAATTTGCAACGTGTTCTTCACCGTCGTTATGAGGCTGAGCAGTTTGGTGAATTGATATTACCATCACCCTCACAACAACAACAACAAGAACAATTAGAACAGGAACTATTTCAGTCACCTATATCAGAATTACAAAAAAAACAAAAAGTTTGTGATGGTGCTAAAATATCAACATCAGATATAAACAATGGTGATAGAACTGTGCCACTTGGTTTTGTAACGCTTATTGTTGGAAAAAATTATCCAGTAAAGCAAACATTTTTAGAGCGTTTTTTAGACCCTGCGCCACACCCGACACTCAGTCTTCGTATTGCAGTTATGGACCGCATTCATTGGCAGCGCACTGCATGGGTGGCGAACTCAATCTGCAATAGTATATGTTGGGGAAGATTACCACAAAAGATATTTTCTATTAATCTTGATTGGCAAAATAATGTAAAAATTAGTGCAAATTTTGATACCGCTACTAATTGCTATATAACGCCATATAAACTTAGTATTCCGGGTCTTGATTTTTATTTAACTCTGCAAGATAATAGAAGAACACCATTGGACTCTGATGCGCCAGTTATTGATGGATTTCTTGACAATGAAAGCGCGCTGCATCGCCTTGCGCTTGCCCGCGAGGTGAACATGCGAGGACTTGGTGGCTCTGTGTACAGACAAATGCTTTGGAGTACCCCGTCACTGCCGAACAATGCGGATGTTCTGCATTTTAAACCGGGCGCGTTGTTCACACGATGTTTTGGCGTTGATCCACCAGACGCAAAACCCGTAGCTGCGTGGCTTTTGCAGGAAGTAGAGAAAACGCTGATTTACAAAATGGAGGGCGAGGTTGAGGATGAAAATGACCCTAACAGTGCAACAACATATGGTGATCGTTCTTTAACAGAGCGAGTGCAGAAGAAGGCGATGAACCGCTACAATGGCTTTCGCGATGAAGTGAGGGGAAAAGTTTACAGCGACCTTGATGGGAACGAACTTCCGCGCTGAGAGTTGTGATAAACATAATTTTAATTTTAAAAAAGTGCATATTTTGTACACATGAACACACACATATATATATATATATATATATATATATATATATATATATATATATATATATGTGAGACTGTGTTGTACCGTTTGTTATTTTTATTACTACTTCCTTGTTTGTTGTTTTGTTTTGTTTTATTTTTATATAATACTAATGTATCTATTGAAAACTTTGCTAATTATTAACAAATAACAAATGCTACTTGAAAAGTACAAAAAGTTTATTAGAAAATGACAACCTGCCGCAAGCAGATAGTTGGAAAATATGAGCTGGGAAAAGTTTTAGCATCAGGCTATTTTGACTGCAGGACGCGCATATGCACACATATTGTTACTGGGGCACTGTACGTTGTGCGTATCTACAACAAGTCGGTTTTAGCCGAGGCGCGATGGATATGGGACCGCACAAAGGAGGCGATTCACGTAATGCGCACGCTGCCAAAGCACGAAAACATCATTGAGATTACTGAATGCTTTGAAACACAAACATCACTATATATTTTAATGCAGTTATTTTCTCCAACGCACATTACAAAGTTGTACACAACTAGAACTTCTACCGGTCAGAAGGTAAATATACCTATAGCGAAGACCAAGCATTACTATACACAAATTGTTTATGGACTTCTTCATATGCACAGTCACGATGTGGTGCATCTCGGTCTTGCACCTGATCATGTGATGGTGAACGACAGAGATGAGGTAAAGATTGGTTATCTTGCTTCTTGTATGCACTTTCCTAAAGGGAAAATGTGCAATGAAATGCGAGGCACAACACACACGGTAGCACCTGAAGTGTTAAACAATGCGGAATATGATCCATATCTTGCTGACGCGTGGTCAATGGGTGTTTTGCTTTATTTTATGTTACATCAAGGTCGTTATCCCCACGATAGCGCCAACACTACAAAGAATATTAAATATCATCGCATTCGCCCGCCAGATCCGAGATTATCGCCCGAGGCAAAGGATCTCATAGCAAGGCTTCTTCATCCTGTTTTTTCGCGGCGTATGCCAGTTGATCAAATACTATCACACCCATTTTTTACCACAGAAGATGTTGATTCAGACACAACTGCGCAATTAGTTGGTACACCTCTCACAGCATCAACGGTAGAAACACGCTTTGGTCTTGACCTTGTCACTGGTCAGGACACTGTGAACATCTGCATTCCACACGGCTTGAGTCAACGAGAGGAGGCCGCGTACATTATTCAGCAAACATACAGAGCATATCAGTTAAGGAAAAATCAGCGACGTAATTCAAAACGATACTTTTGTTTTAATACACCTAGGGCATCTAATCAATTAAATACAATACAAAATAATAATACCAATAATAATAATACATCTTTGGTGCGCAAAAATTCTGGTCGATTTACCCGATCTTTACGGTCTGCTGACAAGGGGAATGAAGAAGGACCGGGTGTTTTGCACTCAGAGAGACGACAAAGTCGAGTAGCGCTACCATCATTACTAGACGAAACATCATCTTTTTTTGACAAAATGAGCAAAGCAAGCAGTCTGACAAATGAGTACATTCGCGATAATGAAAATTCATTTGCGACGATAATTAGGACACTTGATAAGAATGATGCCTCTATAGACTTACTACCTACGTGCGAGTTATCATTGAAGGAATCAAGCCTGCACCCTTTTGCGCGTTCTCATAATAACAGAGCTGCAGATGTTACGTACTTGGCAAAGATTAGTGGTAGTCGAATGAAAGAAAATGCAGGTTGTCCGCTAACAGCAAGTGAAACGCGCTTTACTGATGCTGATGCGGGGTCTAAAACTTTTCAATTTCCTCTTCCTAAGATTAAAATTGACGCAACACAGCCATGCCCAGTGTGCCACCGTGTTGCCATACAACGGACAACTGGAACGGAGCTTTACCCAAAGACCCGGTTTCTGTACAAAAAAGGTGAGTTTATTACAAAAATAGAGGAGTAGAAAGTTTAGAGAAGAGCGACAGAGAGAGAATATTTTAACCTATATACTTACGTATGTATATGTATATAATTTCATTTTAAAAAGGCCAATAAATTGGAAGTTGTTGTTTGCCTTTGTTTGCTTGGTTTTATACCACCATTCACACCCCCCCCCCCCCCAAAAAAAAAAAAAAAAAAAAAAAAAAAAAAAAAAAGGAAAAAAAAAAGGGAAATAGATAAACATATATATATATATTAATAAATATGTACAACAACAGATGGAGCTCTTTATGTTATTGTTTTCCCCCAATAATAAAAAGAAAAACAAAAATAATACATTATTTGCTTTTTAATTTCAGTATTACTACAACTATTAGTAATATATATGCTAGTGTACATAAAAAAAAAAAAAAAGATACATACATATATATATATATATATAATATATGACACTAATAACAAAAATAATTATATTGAACAAAAAATATTAAAAATAGCAAAAATATTATTACAATTATTATCATGATGCTATTACTCCAAGCAAAATCGCCACAACAGAAAACAAAATCACATCTTCCCAGATGACATTCACTATGGCGTATTACTCAATAGTGTAAAGTTTACCACCAATCTGATGTTGCCTAGCACAAAGTGTAATACGATCGTTTTCAATCCGCTCCTCAATTTGTTTCAAAACGGCCAATCGCTGTGCAGCGTACTTCTCATCACGATACACAAGAAGTGGTTTGTCCGCCTCACTGATAAGTTTACGCAGAGATTCATCCTGCACACGTCGCAACATGCGTTGAACTGACGGGTAGGGTTCAGTGTACGTTAGTCGCCATCCCTCTTCCTCTTCTTTTTCTTTTTTCAGTTCTTTTTGAAAAAAATAATTTTCCCTTTTCCCCTCTCTGTTTATTTCTCGATTGACTTCTCCTCCAAAGTCACCATCCCCCGGCTGTGAGGACATGTAGTCATCGTCACCTGCAGACAGTGTGTTGCTGTCACTTGGTAAACGCAGTGCACGCTGGCAAAGAAAATGTTGTCGTGCGTATGATATGCGAAACCGCTTTGCAAATTTAAGTGCACTTCCTTCTTCCTCTTCCTCATCCTTCGCATTTCCAACATACTTCTCATCATCAACACTTCCCTTACTCACGTGCTCCTCATTGTCGCCAAACCTAGTATTTTTTTTTTCAGTTTGCGATGCGGCTTCATCGTTACACTCGTCATCAGTCACACCTAGTAAAGCCATAAGCTGCTGCCTGTACGTCACAAAAAGTTGACGCCGCACTTGATCGGCCTTCAGAAGGCTCATATGTTTTTGTTTTGTTTTTACTCTGCTTATTCTTCTTTTTAAAGCGTGTAAAATCAACATACAATATATATATATATACATGTAATAATAATAACAATGGCATTGGCATAAATAATAATAACATTTAAAATTATAATATATATAGATATATAGGACAGTAAAATACAATATATACCATTACTTGTCTTTCATAAAAAATTCGCTCTCATTTTTTTTTTTTTTTTTGCCACATATCGCATTCCTCGCACCTCTTTTTGCATTTTTACAACAACATTATTACTATTTTCTTGTTGTTTCTGCCTTTTCTTCGTTAAATGTTCCTTTTTCATCCAAACATCTAACTTTTCGTTATCTTTATATGTTAAGGCATATTGTGAAATCATTCTCCTCACCAACTGTTGCTAAATAATAATAATACCCCAAGTAAATAATAAACTGTTTTGCGTAAAAAACAAACTAACAAACATATTTTCACTAATTTGCAATTCACACTTATCGTCCCTTCCACTCACCTTCCCCAAACCTTTTTAAAAACAATGAAAAAAAAAAAAAAAAAAAAAAATTGCACTTTATTTTTTTACGTACCACATCTTTTCGTAACAATTTTTTTATTGAATTTCCCCCACCCCTCTTTTTTTTCCCCCCCTTTTTTTTTTCTCTCTCAATTTACACTGTTTTTATGCAGGTTTAATTTTTGTTACCCCCACCTCCCCTCCCTCCCTCCCTCCTTCCCTCCCTTACACCTCGCTGGGTAGTTATCGCTAAACACAGAAAGAGCGGGGGGCGGCTGGACCCACAACGATGCCGCACTCCCCCGCCGGCCTTTCACTTTGGGCAGCCAGCAGCGGGTCAACGCCGACGTCGAGCTGGAGGCCAAGCGACCCCGCAACCCGCCCAATGTTCTCAGCGCACCGCAGCGCAAAGGAGCGGAGCGGCTGCAGCAGCACAAGTCGCGCCTCGTGGTGCTGCACCAAGTCGAGCGTCTCAACCGCACCGGCGCACAGCGTCTCAACGGTGTCGCGCAGATGACAAAGCTGGTGAAGAAGAAAAAGAAGTACACCATCAAGCCCTGTTAGTTCATCGCTCACAAGAGAGTCGTTTAGCAGCTCCGCGGAAACAGCCTCCTGTGCGAACAGCGCCACGCACTTCTCTAGACCCCCGCGAAGAGTATCAAGCGCGTCTGCGGTGCATTCGGTGGCGTCATCCGTCTTAGCCTCCAGTGCTGCAACACGTTCTTCTACGCGTGCTTTCCAGACGCTATCATTATTATCATCATGGTTGTCATCGCCAAACTTGTCACTATCATCAGTAGTGCTAGCATCATAAGAGTCATTACGTTTACATTTCTTCTTCTTCATGTCGTGCATCTTTGCAACCGTTGTCAGAGACTGATGGGCGGCTTGTAACATTGCCAACTCCTTTTTCAGCGTTTCCTGCTCCTCCTCCAGCTTCTGCAACCTAAACTGCACTGTACGCGTTTGCAGCTCAACACCAGTTGTAACGCTCCTGATGGCGCCAAGACACTCGTCAAAGTGCAAAGAAAAAAGATCTAAGTTTTTTTTACAGTCTTTAAAACCGTCGTCGCACCACCGCTTGTTAAGCTCCGCAACTGTCTCCTGTCGCGACTCTAACAACGCTAGACGCTCCGCGTGGCCAATTTGTGACAAGTTATATGTTTTTAGTTCCTTTTCAATCTCTCGCCTCTGTGTTTCACTAGCGGCAACAAGTTCGTCAAAACGCAAAAAAAGTTGGTGGGTTTTTTCTTGAACACGCGTTATGCTATCTGTAGTTTCAGTACGTAAAGAGAAAGCCCTCTGTAAGGCTCCGGTTAGTTGATCCAAAAGCTTTTCATCATTGCAAATAACAGAAACAAGCTGTTTTGGTTCCACTGCATCTCTAAGCCCATCAATACATGTCTGCAAATATGCTGTGTCTTTATTCAGCGTCTCATCAGCATATCTTGAACGGTCTTCTTCTAGTCCGCTAACCATTTTGTGCAGTTTCTGCGTCTGCGAAAACGTTTCCTCACGTATACCATAAAATTCCTGCGTCAGACGTTCAACCTCATCCTGAAGCTTTCTGTCCAGCGTTTTCTGCACATCACACAAATGCCTCGTAAAATTTTGCTTAACGCTCTCTACACGCTTTCGCAGCTCCTCTAATTGTTTGTCTATATCCTCCCGCACCTCGGACGCCATAGTATACACAGACGCAGGCGTGGCTGCAAGCGTCGTCTGCTCTTTCCTTGCTGCTCTCAGTGTCGCCGCATCAGCTTTTTCCTCCACCAACGTTAGCTTCTCTTCTATGGTACTCTCCATCATGTCTAGCGCGTCCTTTCGTGCAAAAAGTTTTTCCTGTCCCTTCACTGTTGCTCGAAGTCCATCAACAGTAGCCCTCAGGCCACTCAGCAACACGTTGCTTTCCTGCTGCCAGTCATGCAGCTCCTGCAGCACACGGTCCTCAACAGTCTGCAGTCCAGTCCTTAACTCACGCCGAATATCAGCGGCCTGCCGGGCATCTGTTTTAATCAATAACAAAACATCTGTTTGCAGCTGCTCGCATAGTACCTGCCGTTCACGCAATGACTGCATCAATTCTTCTACCTTTGGCATGCACACCTCGTGTAAGGTGCGATGCACAGAGTCCAACTTTGCACCAAGTGGTGGCACTGTGTCCGAAAATCGACCGCTCAATTCATTAACCGCCAGGCTTATTGTGGCATGACGTGCCTCAGTTGTCGTCATCTTTTCGTTTAGTTGCCGCAATTGTGCAGCGGTAACGGTCTGTTCCTGGGCAAGTCTATGTAGTTCTACGCCACTGCGAGCCACTCCCTCGCGCGATATATCCTCAGCCTTATGAGCGCACGTAATAGACTCTTCCGCAAGAGCTCGCGCCTCTTTACTTGTTGTTAAAGCCTCACGCACACGCACCTTCCACTGCTCCACCTCATTTTTAGCCTCAGTTACAAACTTTGTGACGTTTACTATCTGTTGCTGTAGCTCCTCTGTTACTAGCTGAAGACCACCAAGTCGTTTTTCTAACTCAGCTGCATGTTTTTGTTGCTCCGCAGCAACAGTGTCGTTCGTATTTTTTGTTGAGCAAAAACGCTCGTAAATGGCTGTGCAATGCTGCCTCATTCGACATTCAGACTCCGCCACAGCGGCCGCAATTTCCTCTTTTTTGGTAAACTCTTGACACGCGGCTTCTACCGCCTCTGTGACTGTTGTCCCCATAGAAAGCTTGATAGCATCACTGGCCTGACCGCTTCTTGCCGCAGCGTCTAACACCTCGCTGCGCAATGCATCCACTTTTTGTCTCGTTGCGGCTACCGCCTTCTGCGTGACGCGACCCTCCATGTCTGCAAGAGCCAACTCGTGCTGCCGCATTCCGCCTGATACAACATTTAGAGCAGAGTTGAGCTCCTGAAGACGCCGCATAACGTCTTGTTCCATTTCTCTAAAAAGACGTTCTGTCGTCTGCGCAACTTCACTAGAAACCCCAGTGGACCGCATCACTCGCTGTAGCTCGTCGTTAAACATCTCCTGCATCGCTGCAATACGCAAACGAATAACATCCTCCACTGACTCCCGCGCGGCATCCCGAGCAACAGAGCGCATGCGCTCCATCTCTGTGTCAATCTTTACCTCAACCATCTCCCTAAGAACGCCATCAAACAGCGATTGCCTGTCCTCCATCATACGCTTCTGCCGCATCACAGTTGATTCCAGCTCTTCCACACGTTTGCCAAGATCAGCGGAGGTAGCGGCGGCAGCAGTAGCGGTTGTGGCGATGTTGCTGGGAATGCCCATGCCAGAAGTGGCACACCCCGAAGACACAAAGGAAGCGTTTGATAAAAAACGCTTCTCTAATGATTTGACAGTTTCTGTGACGTACTCATTTTCTTTTTTTAACTGCTGAAACATGGCCTTCAATTCACCTACGTGAATCGTAATTTGCTGTCGCACATCACGAATGCCATCGCAGCGAAGATTTCGCTCCGTCTCTAATTCTGTCATGCAGTTTTTTACCTGCGAGTAAAGACAATTAACTTTGTCCTCCAACTCTGCAGAAAATTTAGCTGAACAAATAGGGTGCTTTGTTATTGATTTGCCAGGGGGCTCCAGTGAAACAGCCAATGCCTTCCGCGCAGCTTCATAATTTAACTGCTGCTCGCGAATACGTCTCAGCGTCTCTTCTGACAGGCGAATATTGTCTTGAACAACAGCCCTCCAGTTAGCACCTACAGTACTCATTTGAACTTTTTTGCAACCAAAAAACGCTCACTCTGTAAGTTTTCCTTTTTACGTCAGCCCCCCCCCCCTTTTTTTTTTTTTTCTTTCGTTTTTTTTAAATAAAAAAATTAAACTTTTGACAAAATTCTAAAAACAATGCAAATATCTATAATATTTATTTAGGCGACAAACTGTAAAAAGAGCTTTAAAGCATTAAACAAACAAAAAAACCATATATATATATATATATGTACATATACAATTATAGCTTTCAAAAACACATGCATTTCATTTATGTGTACACACTAAAATGAAATGTATATAAAAAACACACACACACACAGACAGACGTACAGACAAAAACAAGACGCATATAATAAGCATTAAAATGCTATTAACATAAATAAAAAAAAAAAAACAAAAACAAATAATAATAATAATGTGAAGACACACCAATAGTTAAGCGTGAGTGTGCAAAGTAAAGAATAATAATAAAATAAAAAATAAGATGTAAAAATAAAATAAAAACAAACAAAACAAAAAAAAAAAAAAAAAAAAAAAAAAAAAAAAAAAAAAAAAAAAAAAAAAAAAAAAAAAAAAAAAAAACAATAATAAGAAAGAAAAGCAGCAAAAAACTCACCTCACATTGAAAAAACGTCGTCTTCAATATTTGCATTTGGTGCGTTTAACCATTTTGTCGATTCCACACCTTTCAAAAGAATATTTTTCAGTCCAGTGTTTTGGCCATGCCTGAGTGTCCTCTCCTTATTGTTACACAAACCACCACCATCATCATCATCGTCAACGCATAAAGACATAAAGTAAGAATCTGCGCCAAGCACCAACTCCGAAGGCGAGTTTTTTTGCTGCAGTAAATTGTCATCAGGAGGTACAACCGGCAAGTCTGTAGGCATGTTGACGCTCCGTGACGCCAGCATTACAGTTACTGCGTTTTTAATGACATTCACCATGTCGTGTACTTCTTTTGTCAACTTATTAAGCGCCGCCACTTGCGCGTACTGACCATTAACAATAGAAGAAATGTGAGAAAGACTTTGGCATCCGGCAGCCATATGTTTCTCTTGGCTACGCAAAGAATCCACCGCGGAAAGAAGTGTTGCCGCGGTCTCTTTGTAATGCTGCGCCGTCTGTGAAAGTACCGCGTGTACCGACGCGCCATCGCCAACTTGCATCTGTGTTGATGGCATCACTGACGCTGTCGACATTTGCGAGTTCTGTGGCAACTCTTGTGCTGATCGGGGCGCAAGATAAGAGCGACTTAAAGTCGCCGGTAAAGTGTATGCAGACCCTGAACCCCCAAGGCGTTGTGCGTTCACACAGCTCTGCGTGTATACATTGTGTTGTGTTTGAGGAATCACCATCTGCGTCACGTTTTGTGTGCCTACAAACGCATTTTGTATCTGTGTTTGTCCCTCGACGCCACTGCTGTCACGACGTAGTGGCGCCACGCGATGACGTGTTGGGTACATGCGTGTTTTTTTTTCTTTTGTTGTTAAGCACGCAAACAAACAAACAAACAACAACAACAAAAACAAAAAAAAAAAAAAAAAAAAAAAAAAAAAAAAAAAAAAAAAAAAAAAAAAAAAAAAAAAAAAAAAAAAAAAAAACGGTAAAAATTAAAAAAATAAGCAGAGTATATATACATATAAATAAATAACTTGGAGTGTAAAATACAGACACCAAAACACACATGTGCAAAGAGACATATAACTAAGCAACGACAAACTTCACCACCCCCACCCCTCTCCCTTAATCATCGCACTAGCAACAACAACAACAGCAAAAAAAAATAAATAAATAAAAAAATAAATAATAATAATAATAAAGAATTTTTACGTGGGACTAAACGTGAGTGTCTCTCGCTTTAAACACCAGGACCATATCTGTTCCGCCAGATAGGAGACTCGTTTGCAACACGCAAGCGACGGCGGTCCGCGCATGTGCGGTTCAAACACAAAAGGCTCATCAGCTGAGCGGTTAGGCCTGTCCGGAAACACAAGCCACCCACGACACTCCACGCAGCCGGGGTCGCAAATATAATACCGTCCATCAATGCAATCTAAAGAAAACTCTGAAGAAAAAGTCTTTTCTCCCCAGTGGTGAAAAAAACGGTTTTGATCTGCAACAAACACAGTGCTATTTGTGACGTCTGTTATGACGCCTACATGACCCACAATATTTTTCCGCGTGCCCGGGTAAACAATAAGACTATCAGCCTCTGGCTGTATTTCAGAACCCTGAGAAATAAACCTGCACGGCACCGCAACACCCGTGCGCACGTCAATAACCTCACGCAGGTGCACCAAATGTGCAGCAAAGTCATACTGCGGCAACACTAATCCCTTGCGGAGCAGCAGCCAACGCCGGGCAAACTCGACACACTGCCATTTGTACCCCATAAAATAATGCTGCATGTAGTGTCGCTCAGCAGTAAATGTGTCGTCAGAGCCGTTACTGTACGCAGGGATGTGGCCAGGTGCAAAGCCGCAAATGCCGTGCAAAGGCACATGCTTCGAACTAATTTCTTTTTTTCTTACAAACTTCATATATTTACATATATATATATATATATGTATATTAATCTATGTGTGTGTGTGTGTGAGTGAGTGTGCAAAAATGTATAAATTAATTAATGTATGTGTCTATGTACGTGTGAATTTGCATAAATTTTCAAGTAACCAAAAGCAATCAAACAACAAGAAGAATAAAAAAAAAAAAAATTTAATAATAATAAAAAAAAACCAAAACAAACAGCACTTCTCCAATCCACTCTCCCCCCCAGCAGCTAAAAACAACAACAAAAAAAAAAAAAAAAAAAAAAAAAAAAGCAGTTATAAAAAATTGTGTAGTTTAATTTATTTTATTTTTTTGTCAACAAGTTTTTTTCTTTTTTTGTTGTTTTAAATAAAAAAAAAAAAAAAAGAAAAAGTTTAAATAAAACATTTTCATCAACGCCATTTTTTTTTTTTTTTTTCTCATAAGCACTTATTTATCAATTCGATATTAGTAGAAAAGTAATTCCCTCATACATTCACCATAAATATAGATCTATGTATATACATACATATGCATATATTTCGTTATTCTCGTGTAACAGAAAAAAACAAACCACTCTCCATTCCAAAAAAAAAAAACAAACATGATTGTGTGGGTAAATAAAACATTTATACGGAGTATTTTATTTTATTTTTTATTTATTTGTATTTGTATATGTATATTATATATATATATATATATTTATTTTATTTTAAATTTAATTAAATTAAATTAAATTTAAAATAAAAAAAAAAAGATTTTTTTTTTTTTTTTTTTTTTTTTTTTTTTAAATACATTTAGCAACAGTACTAATCTGATTTTTATTAATAAAAATCAATGAAACAAAAGATCCTGCAATACCAGAAACAATACCAAGAATAAATAATACCAAAATTAAAAGATATGGGATTTTAATAGTAAAAGGAAGAACAAGAACAGATGTAAGTTGAAAACCAACTGTTACACCAACAAGAACTCCCACTATAATTCCAAGTAAAAATGCAGAAAAAATAACACTAAAAACCTCATAAAAATTAATACGAATTAGTTGAGACTTGCTACATCCTATTGCTCTAAGAATACCAATAACACGTGAGTTAAGTCGTATATTGGCTGTAAAAACAATAGTTAACATTAATGTACAAAGAAATATACAGATAAAAGATATCATGTAAAAAAAATACATAATAAGGCCACGAACATTTTTTGAATTATCAATTAACGATATAGTATCAATTGCTGAGTGTATTTCAACATCCAAAATTGCCCGTATTTCATTAACAAAAGCAAAACGTTCATTCTTACTTACATTTTTACGTAAACGAATAAACAATTTTGCTTGTCTAATATCTGTAATAGCATCTGGTGATAACTTTATATTACTTAAATCATCAAACTCAACTGTCCAAGGATTTAAAAGAACTTTAAAAAATAACTCTGGAATAATAACATTTCCCTTATGAAGTGGTGTATTTATTGATGCCATACCTGGAAATCCTGATAAACGATCCATAAGAGCTCGTACTTCCATTTTAAATTTTGTCCTTATTATAGCATCAGCAAGTTGATATTTGTAATCAAGTAATAATGTAGAACCAGATTCTGCACCAATGTTATCAGTAATAGATGATCCTATAATAGCAGGAATAACATAAGATAACTTTCGAGAAATATTTCGTGTTAGTGATTTTGTAGATACTCCTGTAGCAATTGAGTATACTGAAGTACTGGAATCTAATAAATTATTATCGTACATACTTCCAATAACATCATATTTTCTATCAACAGTGTAGTTATATTTAAAATTCATATTTTTTGAACCTTCTATTATAAAATCAGAAAATACTGTATTCAAAAATCCCTTTGAAACAGTTACCAAAGGCAGATGATAAAAAGATCCAAGAACTGTCTGTAAAACCTCAAGAGAAACAATATGTGGATAAGAATTTAAAGGAAAACTCTGATATGAATATTCTTCCACAATAGAACTACGTCGTTGTTCAAGAAAACTTGTTAATTCTCTTTCATTAAGTGGAATATCAAAATTATTTGATATAACAGTAATATCAGCGCCATTTACAATACATACCATCTGCATAGATGTTAATGATAACATATAAAACATTATACTAGAAGATATAATACTAGTAACTGAAATTAATATCATCATAAACGCCTTTGAATTTCGAGCTCGATGATCATAAAGATTTTTTTTAATAATTGTAAAAAATCGTTTTTCTTCACGCCAAATCATTAACCATAAAAAAAACGTCTCAACATACGGTTCAAAAACACTCATAACAATAGAAGCACCTGCCACCATAACAAGAATCACGAAGTTTATTAAAAAAAAAAAAAGCATTACATTATCAAGTACTATACTCAAAGGTACAAGAAAGTAAACAAGAAACCCTGAAAAAACAAGAAAAATAGCAAGAAATAACTGTTGTAATGAAAGTCCTAACTCATCTAATTTTAAAACAATAATCTCCACCTCATTTTGTACTTTAGAATTTATATCTAAAGCGCTACGTAAACTTCCTCTTATGGCTTTTGAAACAAATGTTAAGCCTGTTGCAAGAGGAAAAAATAAACCCAACCCAACAGCAAGCAAAATAGGAGTTAACGGAATAGATAAAATATGAGGTGCTGCTTTTACAAAATCTGAAATAAAAACCTCCAGCAATGCATTAAAAGCAAAAATTAAAACAACTCCAAAAAAAACACCAGGAATAACAAAACATACCAATTGTACCATAAGAACTACAAGAATTTGTAATTTTTTCATACCTAAAGTTCGCATCATTGCAAATTCAAATTGTCGTTCCTCTGCTATTGTTTGTAAAAGACCAAGAAATAAAATGACACACAACACTACAATACCAAGCACAACAAAAAAAAAAGATGAAGTTAAAATTGATCTAAACATACGAAATTTGTTAAGAGCAATGTCCAAAGGAAACTCTACAATGCCATCAAAGTCAAGACCAAGTGAGTTAAGCATAAGAGTATTACTACGTTTAACAATTTCTTTGCTTTTTCCTGCCTCAGATAAGTAGTAAATTGACTGTCTGTCACTAAACAAAACTACAGCAATTGGCACATGTTCAAACAACTTCATATGTTTCAAAAAAGGCAAAAGCATGTTCCTGTCAAACAAAACAGATGGTAAAGTCAATCCAGATTCTGAATAGGTGCAGCCTGCTGTTACCAAAACAGGTAAAAAACTTTTGTAGTCTAAAACTATAACATTTCCAAGCATAGGAGGGTATTTACCACCGGTATCTTTAATTCCATCTACTACCTTAAAAGGGAGCCTTAAAAATAATTTTTCATCAATAGATTTCACTGCGTCTAAAACATCCTGAACAGATACTAGAGGTGTCAAATCAGTGATTGTATTTGGTATATTAGAAATATCAGGCAAAATCATATCTCTCATTTTTTTCATTGAAAGCTGAACGCTTATACTTTCATCCTTGTTTGCACGAAGCTTGAGGTAATCCAAGACAGACTCAAGTACATGTGCCTCCCCGTGGCCATTCACTGGATGTTTCCACCCCTGCCCAATCTTTAGTCTCTGTTCTAAATTACTGTCAATTAGCAAAATATTTACCCGTGTTGATCGATTAGAGTTTTTTTCACAAATTTCACTATTACCTAGGTTGAGAGCATGGGCAGTAAGAAGCCATCGTGGTGCAACACCCTTGATTTCTGGAGAGCCATCAAGGCGTGCGTCAATATCGGTAAAGTTAATAGTTGTAGAACTTTTTACATGGCCTCTGATTGACATGTCAATCTCTCCAACAGACGTCTCACCAAGATGTAAAAGTATATATGGCACTTTCCAAATGGTTAAAATAACGGCTCCGGAAAATGCAACCAGTAAAAGAACAGAAAAAAAACCGATAAGACAGTTGCGTGGTCTGTGGAAAATGTCAGTGATTGTGTAAAAAAAACCCAGCCAAATGGTGTTACACACGGAAACCGATCTGAAAGACAAAAAAGTATTTTTGGTTCTTGAATACTCTGGGTTATATGGTCCCGGCAGCGAAATAGACGTCGCTCCCTGCGCATCCATTGTAGCGCGTTCCTTTATATCGCTTATTATGGCAAAAAAAAAAAAAAAATGTCTGCCTATATATATTTATATATATACTTTTTTCTTTTTGTTGTTGTTGTTGATTTCTCTGTATGTTTTTTTTTCTGTTTTTTTTTTTTTTTTTTTTTTTTTTTTTTTTTTTTTTTTTTTTTTTTTTTTTTTTTTTTTTTTTTTTTTTTTTTTTGATATATATATATATATATTCTTTTTATGCTAATAATATACCTATATAAATGTAGATATATACAACAAGATTAACTACAATCCCCATACCCCCACCGCAATAAAAAAAAAAAATAAGAAAAAAAAAAAATAAATAAAAAATACAGATACATTTTTATACACAAACAAAAATTTTAAATAAATCAACCACAAAAAAAAAAAAAAATAAAAATAAAAATAAAAATAAATAAATAAAATAAATAAAAAGAAAGAAAGAAAGAAACAACGCTAATACGGACTTTCTTTGGAGCGTCCTTTCTCCAACATAGCAAATGCCTCAGCCATGGTGCATGGTGGTGCCCGCGCGTATCTCTCCTCGTCAACAGGCGGCAGCCACTGGCGTAAATCCACCTCGTGACGATGAACAAGCATAAAACTGCGACACGGATTAACGACGGTGTAGCCATGACGTTGGAGCTCGTGCAGGACAATATTCTCCGCCTTGTAGCAGTTCTGCGGGTGCCGCACACTCTCCACAACCGCTTTCTCCAGCGGGGGGCGGATTATAAACGCATCGTGCGATCCTCTGTAATCGTCAATAAGCGGGGTGTCACCGGGGTTTTCGCTCTCGTGGCGCGTCAACGCGACGGCCATGCGGCTACAGCCGGCACAGTCAAACAGTCGCTGCAGATCTCGCACATTTGCCCCGATACGCGGAAGGTACACATCAGCGTTGCAGACCATTGCGAGTTTCCCTTGCAGCAGCGTGTTGGCATGGCTGAAAAGATCAGCGTATGTTGGCTGCCGCTCGGGACGCAACACTGGAACAATTTTGCGTCGCAGTTCTTTGCTAGCAAAAAGAGTATCGTTTTCCATGACGTTTGTACGAAAGTGACGATACGCCTCAGGGCCTTCAACAAGAAGATGCAGTGACGTCACCTCTGTGTGCGCAACGTTGCAACGAATGCAGTCAATATACTCATTCTGCCGCTCGGCGCGATAACGCAATGAGGCCTCGCCAAGAAAAACACTGCCTGAAATGCGCTTTACTATAAAATATGATGTTACAATGTTCATCACAAAGTATCAACAACAGATGCACATTAAGTCCACAGACACAACTCCGTATGCCTTCACTTAAAAAAAAATAAATAATAATAATAATATTAATATTAATATTAGGTAAAAACAAAATTGTTTTCCAAAAACTAATTCGCACTTTTACCACCAAAAACCACAGGTCTGTTTTTTTAAACAACAACAAAAAAATAAAAAAAAAAAAAAAAAAGAAAGAAAGCAAAAACAAATGGAGAGATAAAGTAATAATACATATAAAAAACAAACAAAACCCCCTCACCTCACTTCCACACACAAAAACAAAAACAAAAAAGTTAACAGCAACCAAACAAAGCAAAGACAGATACACACAAGCACAAAAGGCCCCATACGCACAAAAAACCAAAAAATTTTAATTTAAATTTACAAATACTTAAGACACCCCGTTTTTTTTTTTTTTTTTCAAACAGTTGTTATTTCTCAAAACAATTTTTGTTACTATTATCTTAAAAATTTTTTTTGTAACCGTCGGTATGCTCTTTCACTCTTTCATTAACAACGACAAAAAAAATTATACGCGTTTACTCATATGTGCCACAATACGCTTTACCCATAATATAGAGCACACACATATACATACGTATTTCACGTTTTTTTTTTTGTTTTTATCTGGTCAAATAACAAATATATTACAGATAAATAAATAAATATACATACATATATATATATACATATATGTATATTTATATCACGTTAGCTCCCCCCTCCTTTTTTTTTTTATTTTATCGCTGTTGAATAACTTTAAAAGAACATTGAGTTGTCTCGTTGTATTTTTTTCCTTTTTTAACTATGGTGCTAGGAAAGCAGGGGATGTTGGGCGAGTTAGGGAAATACTGCGTTTCTAGACATATCCCGCTGTACCGCTGGAACCGTTCCCCAGACTCCCCGCTGGCGTCCTCTGGCAGGTGATTTGAGGTGTACACAACCACCGCTGGCGAGGTCGTCTCCAGCACCATCACGATGCCCGTCGCTGGGCTAAATATTCTGCCAGCCTCGCGCAGCGTCGAGTCCCATGTGTCGAGGGCAACGGGGTCGTCGTACCCGGGCGGGTCGCGGCCCTCCGCCCGCGTCGCCTCCATGCCGTCAAGGATCGCGCGGCACCGCCTGTAGTCGTGCAGCGATCCCTCAACGGGCCGCATGGAGCCCGTGGGGATGAGCCCGTCCAATTCAGCCGCGTAGGAAGAGTAGAGCTGCAGGTGGTGGTTCTTGATGGTGTCAGGCAACCTACGCGGCGTTGACGGCACGCCGTTAAGGTTCCAGTAAGTGTGGTTGCACAGGTTTACAGTTGTTATGTCTACTGGAGAGGATTCTGAAAGGACTGCCTGAAAATTCCATTTAAGCGTTGCAGGTCGATTCTTCAATATTGAATAGCAAGCGGTGACAAACACCTCCCCAGGAAACCCTTGATCAAGATGGGGCGAAATCAAGTGAAAAGAAACACCAATCTCTTCCTCTCCTTCCACCAGAATGTACTTCCATGGTCGCTTTGAAAATCCCTCTGCTCCACCGTGTAAGGTGTGTGCGCCATCATTCTGTACCAGCTTGAAGGTCTGTCCATCAAGTTGAAATTCGCCATTTTCAATGCGACCAGCGTAGCGCCCACACGTGCGGCCCATACTGGCTGCGTCATTGTCAAACTCCTCTGGCGCGTCGTGCCCAAGGGCCAACTCCACCCATCCCTCATCATTGTTGCAAACTCTACTGCCAACAAGGTGTGGCGCGCGGTATCGCACAGAGTTAACCGTGGCACCTTTGGTGAGAAGCGCCACGCAGAGGTCCGGTGATTTCAACGTAATTTTAAAACCATCACCAAATGGCTCAACTCGGCTGGTGTATTCCTTCGCTCCGCATGCCAACATGTTCTGTTGAAAATTTACCTACACACCTTTTTTTCTTTAAGATGTCTTATTCTATCTAAACTTCACAAAAATAATTTTGCTGATACAATTATTAATATTACAAATAATAAAATGATATATATATATATATAAAAGTGTGTGTGTACGTAAAAAGCTAAAAAAAAAAAAATACTCCCTTTGAAGCAACTTGGCAGTTTAGTATTACTACCCACTGCTAGTAGTAATATAAAAAATTTTACATATGTATAAACAACAACAGCCCCCCCCCCAAAATCAAAAAAAAAAAAAAAAATGCCAAATATAAAAGCAATACACACAAAAATTAAAAAGTTTCAGTTCAAACACGTTAATTTCTATTTGTTGAAGTCTCTGCCACATTTCAAAATAAATAAACACACACACACACACACACAAACCCTTAAATATATATGTATAAATCTGTAAAATCAAGCAAATGAAACCTAAATAAATAAAATAAAATAAAAAAAATCAAAAAATATATAGTACCAATTATAATATTCCCTTTCCACCCTAAAATACGCATTTGCCCATGAGAAAGCTAACAAACCACATGTTTTCTTTGCGCAAGAATCAAAAGACAACTAAGAACGTCTGTGTAGAGCTGGACGCAGCGAATCCCCGTAAGAACGTCAAGGCCAACGGCATAATGAAGATCATCACTCCTACGCAGTCGTTGAATAAAAATATCGGCCAGACCACTAACAGAAGTAAACGGACATTCCCCACGGCATTCTTCTTCGGCGTCTGAAAGACTAAAAAAATAAGTCATAAAATAAAAACGCTTTTATCACACACACAAAAAAAAAAAAAAAAAAAAAATGATAGTAATAATAATAATTGTCATGTTTTTCTTTAAAGTATTTGTGCATATTAATATACATACAATATATATATTCCAATCGCCCGCATTCTTTTAGTGTATTTCTTTTTCATTGAATATATATATATATATATATATATATATATATATGAGAAAATAAATCAATAAGTATATAAATAAATAAATAAAATGTAAGCATTAAAATCAATTAGCATAAATTTACATATTGGACCTTACCACCCTTAATTTTATTTTTGTTTCTTGAATAAACCTCCTGTACTTTTTTTAAAAATTGATATATACATACCAAAAAAAAAAAAAAAAAACGTTTACTTTTTTTTATTGTTGTTGTTGTCCCTTTTCTCATTTGAATCAACCACCTCACTTTTTTTTTTTTTTTTTCTCACTTTTTTTTTTTTAACTTACTTCTTTTCTTTCGCTTTTTTTTCTGATTCTGTTCCTTTAAATGTTCTGAAAATTTACGAATAGACCCCGCTGTTTGTCCCAACGACACCGAGCTCGCTCTCCGCTTCTTCTCCTTTGCATACACAAGTGCTTTTGATGCAGAAAATTCCAATCGTCCCCCTTTCTGCTCTATAAAATACGCATACAACCCGCGACTTTCCAAATTCACCTCCTGCATTCTCTTTTGGCACCACTTTTCCCACTCCGCACATCGGACCTCAGTGCACTCGTCAAGAACGTTCATGGCTTTCACCGTAAGCGCCACGACCATCGCGCGCCACCACGTGTCAAAGCACAATGGGACATGCGGCACTTCCTTTGAAATAATCTCAGCAGCTTTAGAAAGTGACTTGTGCGAATTTGTTGGCCCTTTACTACGCAACAGCGGGTGTAAAATAATTTCTGGAGCAAGCGGGACACCGGTGGTGATTTGCGCTTGTTTTCGTAACAATCGTCGTGTAGTGTCTTCCCAGTGTATAATTTTAGACTTTTTTTGACCTTTTTTACCGTCTCCACCATGGTTGTAACGAGAAAGTGTATTGAATTCACCAAAATAGTTACTGTTTTGCGAACTTTCTTCTGGTTTAATAGGAACAGCAGCTACCAATGAAAGCAATTCGTTAGAGTTTACAAGCGGTAAATTGCCTTTTGACGCCACAAGGGGCAATACTAAAGACAACAAATTCTCGTCCTTTAGTGGCTTCATAAGTGCTTTGTATAAGGCATGGCTGTTATGATACACATTTTCCAATATTGTCGATGCTGTTCGAGGGTGCAGTAAGACACCGGTAAGACACGTCAAATATGGAGACGATTTAAACTTCCCCACCAAAAAACCAGAAAGATATGCATTTCGCACAATAGGGTGATAACCAGACATGAGTGAAAAGGCGTTGCTAATACACTCCGCAGCGGTGGAAGGCATAATTTCGTATTCAGGCACCACAACGTTTAAAAAAGTGTCATCAGAAATACGAGAACAAAATATATTCAATATACGAGCCGGTGTGGCATCGGCATCACATGCATACTCAGACTCTCCATCAGCATCAGCAGAAGTGATACCAAGTGACTCGTTAAGTGAACTAAGCGCAGCAGAAAGATCACAGCCGTTTTTAAAAAAATCAATTGAAGTCATACTTTTGCTTGTCCCTTTAGCCTTAATTGTATCACTAGACAACTGTTGAGAGTCTCCAAAAGAATAATTCGCATCAAAATTTTTTGACTCACTGCTTGCATTGCCATTCACCAATCGCATAAGTGACCCAGAAGAAATATCATAAATACCGTTAATAAAAGGCGGTAAATTCAACGTGTCACGCCGCAAGATTGACAGAGAAGCAGAGTTTGGTCGAATTCTTTTTTCAGAAATTGACACAGAGGCCACAGTCTGTGGCTTTGTCATTGGTGCTGGAACTGTATAAATATACACATCAAAACATTCCGTAAAAGCAAATGGAGAATGCACAAGAATTTTTAAATAACGCGCAAAGGCGTCTAAATTCCAGCGAAGATGATTAGTAGTGTTTTCAGGAAGGTACCCAAACTCAATCGCATTGTTAAGAGAAGGTAAAATCCAACAATCAAAAAGAATAAACCTTGCTAAACGATTGTTTTCAATACTACTGAGCAGTCGATCAGTTGTATCCTTCTTTTTCTGGATTCCAACAGTTGCCCCACCAGTGGCATGCTTTTGCCGCAACTCATTTAAATACCGTTTCACAGTAACTCCAGATTTCTCTCCTGTCGTAGGCAGATTAGAATGTTGCCGCAGCAAATGTAAATGAACAGCTGTACAAAAACTTGTAAGTAATACTGAAATTCCTTGTGGAAGGCGCGTCAAAGATCGTTTGCCATAAAGTGCACTAAAAAACTCCTCCATGACATATTGAATGTCTTGACAAATAAGGTCTTCCAGGCGCTCTGTTCTATAATTATATACCATTTCTTTAGAAATAACAGACGGCAAGCAAGAAGCTTCGCGTCCAATGTTAGTTACGCTGTCTGCAAGTCGCTCAAGGTTTGTGCTACCACGTGCTGTCTGCCAATTACGCGGTTGATTGTGCATACAGGTGTCCATATCAAGCCCATTTATATACAACAAAACGCTCTCCCGACGAAGAATGTTAAATAGTCGCTCCAGTAGTTCCCCTAACCATGACGCGCCATGAAGACGGATGTATGTTGAAACAAAGATAAGTGGTGCAGCAAGAAGAGTAGCATCAACAGAGAAATCAACTGCACTAGCAGGTTTGTTGTGTAAAGGAGAAATTATGGTTGTCAAACGCTTCCTTCGCTGTTTTTTTAAACCAGCATTTGTGAATTTTCGCTCTTTCATTTGTTGTTGTTGTTGCCTTGACTCAGCTAACTGCTGCCGTTGCACTTCGTAACGAATAATAGCCTCATAAATAGACATTGTAGCGTTATATTCTCTAACACGACCAACAATGTAACTAGATCTACAATTAGATGATGTGACGCTTTCTGATGAGATATATTGTGACTGACTTTTTTTTGCATCCACTACATGCGATAATATCGTATTCGTACTTGAAGTACCAAAAGTTCTTCGTGACTGATTCGGTAATGACGATGGTGACATCATTGATTCCAATGGAATAAGACTATTTGCGGTTGGGGCGTCAACGAACCAGTAAGCAAGAGCAAAAAGATCCTCAAATGTATCAACATTAAAAGTCTTCAATGAATTCAAATCCATAAACTCACATTCCGCGGCATCTGCAACGTTACTCTTTTCTCTGCTCGCATCTTTTTGCTCTGCACTCATTTCGTCAGCAGCTTTTACTGATTTGCTGTTAAAGCCAATATCTTCCTTTAAACTTCGGCTTTTGGTGGCTGCTTCCCCACAAAGTTCGCTATCAACCTCAGTTTCTAATCCACAATGATTATGCAAAGCCTCTGAGCTTAAAAAGCATGAAGCAGTAACAGGGTCAAGAGCAATGTCAGTCAAGAATTCTCCAACATGAAGAGCCATTAATAATGTAGTGCGGGCGCTACTTTGTTCAAACGCAAGAAGAAGATCCTCTGTAAGTTGTTGGGTTACCATCAACGGACATGGCGGAGAGGCAGTCATGTTACTTTTGTTTCGAGAACTACGTAGTCCTCTAATATCAGCGGCTATGTGTCTCTTCTGCTCGCCTATAGCACACTCCGTTGTATGGGCATGAGCCTTGCTGTTAATAATACTTAAAAGCACATACAAGGCAGAAATATGAGCGTAATTATAACTGCAATCATGAATAAGAAAAAAGCTAAACGGAGCAAAGCACCATGCCTTTCTATTTTCATAGGCCTCACGCCATGTGGCATATTGACTAAAAAGCGGTAGGCCAATTATGTCAGAAGAATTTTGCTGTTGTCGAGCTACCGCAACAGAGTGCACAAGCCGTTGAATTGTTTGCTGTGGTGAGATCACAGCAAAAAAAGATGAAAACTGATCCAGTGTGTGCATAAGCTTTTCGTCATCGCTATTTAACAAAGAGTGAAAATTAAAACGCAATAAAGAACTATTTTCTTCCCCCTCGCCAGAACAACCCTGCTGCGATGACGTTTCAGCATTTGAAAGATTAAAAACAACTTTATTGTGCAGCTCAGGAGACGAGGAAACAACCTCCAGCAAACGTTGTTTGACACCTGCAGCGATGCGTCCACGCTCCTTTGCCTCGCGCTCAAACCAGGTTACAATTCGATTGTCCATCAACAAGTGCCAAGTTTCGCGTTGCAAACGCAGCAATTCGCACTGGGATGTTTGCAAAAAATTTTTCATCAAAGTATTATCCTCTTTACTTGTCTTCTTACATCCCTGGTCACTCTCATGCTTAGTGGAAAGATGGCTCACGCCTAAATTACCCTGGTCTCCACAAGCTAAAGAGTTGCTCGGTGATTGCAAAAAAGGCAGTGAGGTGCTATCGCCATCAGGCTGACTAAAAAAAACAAACAAATTCGACGAGAAAAGCTGCCCATCACTAAGAGTTTCCAAGTAATCCTGCGCCAATGGTACGGGCAACACATCCGGCGCAAAAGACTGTAAACTTTCCCTGCGGGACGTGTTACCACGCGATGATGTCACCAAATGAAGCTGAGAATCTTCAGCGTTCTCTTCAAAAACGCCAATACAGTCCTCATTCCTTTCTCCAGTACCTTCAACGACATGGCCCTGCCGTGAGCGTACATCAATTGCGCTTGGCGCGGTCGCCTCCGGATGCTTCGCCATCGGTGGAGCGTACGTGCAAAGACCAAACTCTCTTAAGTACAAATTACGCCACTGAAAGTCATTTGACTTTGGCAATGGAAAATGGGAATCAGGCATCAACGCCTCCACACCTCTACAAAAATATACTGACATAAAACAACAACAACAAAAAAAAAAAAAAAAAAAACAGCAACATAGTAATAATAATAATAATAATAATAATACTTGAAAAAAGCATGCATAAAAAATAAAGATAATAAAAAACATTTTCCTAAAAACACAAACCCCAGTTTGCAGCGCACAACTCCTTACACAACAAAAAAATATTTATATGTATGAGGTGTTCATAAACTTAAAAAACCTCGTCCCTATCCTTAAAAAAAAAACAAATAGTAAATTTAATTAAACAAATTAAGTGCCTTGAAAAACGTTATTCAAGTCACTTTTTGTTGGCTTCACATCTACGTCCAAAAAAAAAAAAAAAAAGAGCATATTCCCTTTTCTCTTTCGGTATATATATATACATACATACAGTTATTCCAAAATGCTTTCTCAAGGATTTCTTACGTAATTATTTTCTTATGAATTTAAACCCTCCAATCATACTTATACATACATATGTATACGTATTTTCTTATCAATATATATATATATATATATATATAAACATTGCTTTCTAAACTTTTTGTCAATATTGTTTTTTTCACCACCTTTCACTTTTTTCCCTTAATTTCATTTATTTATTTATTTATTCATTTATATATATATATATATAAATATTATATATATTGTCGTTTAGCACTTACCTCACTATCGAAGTACACTTTGAAAGTAGCAACCAAGTCAGTCCAGCCAATGCAAAAGTAAATGCCACAAGTAGTCCAACATCAATATTGAAACGCTGTGTTGAGAGTCCCAGGTTCCACAAGTACTGCTCACATTGGATGGGGTACTCAACGTCCAATGGTTTACCCTTCGCATCTACTGGTGAAAAAATACAGGCCTGTCCCTCCAATTCATTGACAAGAATCGACTCAAAGGCAAGGAAAAATGGGGAAACCATCTGAAAATAACGTAAGACCAATGGAAGTGTTGTTGACTGAACAATAAATCCACCAAAAACAAAGTTCCACAACGTTACAGCACTGCTTAAAAGAGCTGCAGGGCCAAATGAACTCATTATAATACCAATGCAGAGTGTAATAAAAGTAACGCAGACTGAGAAGACTGTTACGATAAAAATAAACCAGAAAAAGAAGATGCCGCTATCAGTGCGAAGACCCATAGCAAAATAAATAACTGCCGAAAGTACCAACGACGGTATGATACGAAGCGGGATAATATCCACAAATATTTTGGAAAGAAGATACGGAAGAGTTCGATAAAACCCGTTTTCCCTCTCCACAACAAAAAGCTTGTGCTCTGTATAAAGTTGCTCCAGGCTGCTCATTGAAACTAACGAAAGAACAAGAAGCAGAAAAGTAATTGCTCCAGCTCGGTTTAAGGCACCATTAAGATCAAGACCTTGTTCGCGATAAAGTAGCATCATCATAATACCAACAAAAGTTGTTATCGCGGCATGACCCGCTACCAAATTCAGTGAAGAAACCATGCAATTAGCCGCACGAGAAGTCAAAAGTGAGAGCTGTTGGTACGTATTGGCATAATATATTGAAATATCTGACGCAGCAATAAGAATATCATTTCCAGAAATAAAATCTTTATTATCATCATTGGTTAAGTTATTTCCCTCTTCATCCTGAGACTCTCGAAGAAACTCTGTACCCTCGTGGGATGAAACATGATTAGCGGCTTCTTCTTGTATAGCTGAGCGCACACCGTCGTCCATTATCTCATCAAGCTTCATAATGTACTCCGCATGGTTTGGGAAATCAAAACGAGATGGAATAAGGGAATCAGAAGCAAAAAGGCGTCTAACGGCTGTCTCTAGTGTTTCTGCGGCGCTAGAGGCGGGTCCACAATACAAACTTACACCACTAGAAAGCAGTAAAATTTGATCAAATAATTCAAATATCTCTTGCGATGGCTGGTGAATGCTAAAAATAACAATAGGCTTGAACGCAAAAAAATAAGGGGCATATGCTCGCATAGGTGACTCCTTCGCAAGTTCGACCACAGCTTCAATAACACGCCTAGCACTGACAACATCCAGACCGCTTGTTGGCTCATCAAGAAAAAGAATTCGTGGGTTCGCAAGCAGTTCCACAGCAATGGAAACACGACGCCTCTCTCCACCACTAATACCACGAAGACCAGTTCCATCGCCAATTATCGTATGCTGACACTGCTGCAGTTTCAACACATCTATCATACGACATACTATGTTTTTTATCATTTTTTTTGAAAAAACACGAGGGAGCTTCAGTCGCGCCGCATATTCAATTGTCTTATACACCGTCAATGCCGGAAGCAAAGTATCATCCTGAGAAACGTATCCTATGATGTTACGGTACATGTCCAGTGTCTCGGAAGATTCGCTCACACATACGCCGTTAAAAAACATGCTTCCACTAATACATCCTTGTTTGCCACGTGCTGACAAAATATCCAATAATGTTGTTTTGCCTGCTCCAGAAGAGCCAAGAATCGCCAAAACGCCACCAGATGCCACCTTAAGTGAAACTTGATGTAAAATTACACGTGGTGGTGCCGCTTTCCCAAAACATGAATTTTTAGGGGGTAAAGAATAACCCAAATCCTTTAAGCAAAGTTCAAAGGATGACATCAATACACGCCTGTGTCTCTCTATATCACCTGATTCACATGACATTATGTCAGGCATACATTTGGACCGTGTCAATTTACCCTCTATCGCGGCATTCTGATGGTTAATCTCAGGCATAGCGATCTCGTCTTTATGAAAAGGAGCAGTGTTTTCAATAATTTCCCCCGTTTTAGGTTTTGGCGATGACTGCTGTTTTAACCGTAATGAACCCCCACCACTATGGTCGCTCTTCTCGTCGTTGTTATCAGCCGATAAAACGTCGTTTGATACCTTTTTCGGGTCATGTAAGCCAAAAATCTGAATAAATTTGCTGGTTCTTCGCCTCGATATAAACGTAAGAACCACGGCATGCAGGGAAAGAATCAAGGCCACGACCGCAACAAAAACTAGAGTAATTATAAGAAGAGTTTTTTGCAAGTCCGCACCAGAATAATCAATAACATGATTAGGAGGAAAGCGATCGGTATTCACACACTCAGTGGCAGTACAGTCGACCTCGATAAGCATCTGAAAATCTGAAAGCTTCAATACACATTTTCCTGTTGCTAAATCACAGGAATACGTAATTTTGTTTTTTATAAGATTCAAAATAACGTTTATTTCAGATTTTGAACAAAACGGTTGGTAGGACGCATTCTTTGGATCTGGAGAGCATTTACAATTGCTGCGGTTGCATTCATAAACAGAACTGTATACCGTTACAGTTGGACGCATATAAACAAACATCCCAGCAATAAAAAGAGCTGTACAAACAATCAACGCAATAGCCAAACCGGTCACAATCTTTACAGCACGCTTTCTCTTAATCCTGGATAAAAAACACCGCAAAAGAACAAAAGAAAGGCATAAGGTCAGAAGTATAACCTGCCCTATTGTGGTTAAACCTAGAAAAAGCTCTTTAGATCTGATGTCGTTTTTTGCATCTTGTTTGCCTTCTGACTTCAAATTCATGGAGCATTCGGATAAATCACATTCAAAAAAGGAATCCACAAACTCATTGTTAGGCTCGATACGATACAATCCTAAGCTACAGGTGCCTTTTTTGGTATCAATAAAACGAACATCATCATTTGCGGTACAGTTCAGCACCACGGTGCCAGAAACGTTCCGGCCGCCACCCAAATCTTTCGCCAAACCAGAACCAATCTTACACTCAAACTGCTTGTTTGTTCCACGGATAGCCAAGCTCTTGTCACATTTGCTGGGAGTGCCGCTGTAAGGGGGACACACATCATTCCGCTGACAGAGCTCACAGTATAGGCCGGAAAACCCACTCCCCTCAGGGCACTGACAGGCACCTCTGTAAGGCACTCCCCCATTTTTACAATCGGGATCATTAGGATCCATTGCGGCAATGCTGGCTGCATAATTATGCAAAAAAGTTCTCCCATTAATGCTGGGCATATATGTCGGCAGCCTGTCATCTCCCATTGCATATAATTCGCCAGCCACCACGACGTTGCCAGAACCAAACCAAGTAAAAAATAATAAAACTACTGCCGCCAATGGCAGTAACTTAATGCCACAAATCATACGCAAACCCCACATCCAAACTGTCGTTATAAGGCTTTTCTTCTTTTTTTTTTCTTTTCAACACTAGAAAATTTACTACTAATAATAATACCAACAATAATAAACGAGACCAGGGCAAACAACGCAGTAATAAAATAATAAATAACATTCACAAATACACACTTTCCCCCCTCCTCCTCCTCACACTTTGCAATAACAACATTAAAAAACAAACACACAAAAAAATTCTGAAAATCGGCTATTACTTCTCAGAGAGACGAGTTACAGCCGGCCTTGTTCACAACAGTCATGTTGCATCGTAACTCATCATTCAGCAAAAATTTCTTGAGAATATCAACAAGAAGATATAAGCGTTGTGCTCATGTCACTTCAGTCACAAAATCATGCAGAAAAATAAATAAAAAAATAAATAAATAAACAGTTAGTGTCTACACAAACCACCATCAAAAACAATACTTGACAATAACTAACCTTCAATTTGATGTCAGTTTATCAAAACAATGCTACCCTCCCACCAAGTAACGAACCCCTTCTACCAGCAAAAAAAAAAAAAAAAAAAAAAAAAAAAAAAAAAAAAAAAAAAAAAAAAAAAAAAAAAAAAAAAAAAAAAAAAAGAACTTTAAAATCATAAACACACATTTTTTTATACACTTATCGTTTCTCACACATTCACCAAAATGTTGTTATTGATTTTATTCTACATAAACCACAGAACATCCCTTGCCATGCCGGTCACCTTATCGTGTTGCCAGTACCCCGTCCAGGGGGAAAGCCAAACGCCCGCACTTCAACCGATTACTTTGGATTCGGACGGGCATGCGGCTGTCGGCCACCAGAGAAAGAAAGAGAGAGAACGACGCACACATCGGTACTCTGGGATGATAGTAAAAATTAGAATGCTCTCCTGCACGTGCGAACGTGCTTTGAATAGTACCACAAAACAAATTAGTATAGCAAAATATTAACATCTTTGTTTTCTTTTTACCAATTTATTAAGTTAAACAACTTTTTACATAAAACCAACAGTATTATCATAAGAGACACTCTCTTTAAAAATAATAATAATAATAAAAATAAACAAGCATTCTTTATACATTAATTAAAAGAAATATTCACAAAATAAACTAGTTAGAGAGGTAACCCTTCCCCCTCCTCAAAAAGCCCAAAAATATTGTTTACCAATAACTCAAAATCAGTTAATCTTAAGCGAACAACAATAACAAAAATACAAGAAAATCGTCTACGAAAAGTGCTTTTAACCCTCTCACACGGAACTAAATAAAAAAACTCAGGTGATACAACAAACAGAAAAGAATCACACAAATAATTAAAAAAAGACTTATTAGAAGTAACGAAAAGTGGATGTGAAAAAGTACTTCCAAAAACAAAGCAACATTCAAAAAATACACTGCAATCCAACACAGAACGAACATCACATAGGTCATGTAGTATCTCAAAATACCTCAAACTATTCGAACTAACACATTCTGTAACAGAAACCAAAGAAAAGAAGACAAAATCATCCTCGGACAAACTGCAGTCACTTTCGGCTACCACACCTTTAGTAATCGCAGATTTGTCTTCCTTCCTTCTCTGACAAACTGCCGCATACACGGAAAATTTTGTTGTTCCATGTAATTTTATCTTTTTTATTTCTAATACAAAATAATGGACAGAATTCTTCTTCCTTTTTTAATGAAAGCGTTTTTATTATATCCCCTTCAAATTCAGATATGTTTGGAACTATGTAATGTGCCATTTTTTCCATGCATCTTTTGTTATTGAATGCATCATAAAGAGATTCTGAGGGCCCTTTAAGCGCCAGCTCACCTGAAATCCACAATTCAGCGTTTTTTTCGTTTTTTTCCTCTCGAAAAATCCAATAGGCATGCTGTAATGCCCATGTTTTTTTTTTCGATAATGTTAACGACTCATTTTTGTTGCTTGGTGGAACGCAAACCCCATTAATCCATGTTTTCCATTCAGCTTTAAGCAAGGTTTTTTCTACCTTACATTGTTCAAAGGATGGAAGAATGTCAATAGTACTTTCTTGAAGACCTAATAATTCGCTGAATGATTCATCCTCGTTCCATTTGTGCGACCAAGCGTTCCAGACACGGCCATACACATCGCGTTGTTCAGGACATCGAAGAGTTGTAAGTCTTAATGTAGATGCTTGCGCAATTTCGCACGGATATTCCTCATCTTGCCCGTTATGCAACTCATGGTTTTTAGTCGTTTGTTTATACTTGTGATAATTTTTGCCATGCCTTTCTACCCTGGTTTCTCCTTCTCGTTTGAGTACGGCATCTAGTAAAAGGGGACGATATTCTTGCTTATAAACCATGTCAAACTTGTCATTCATATACATCCGCAGTTTTTTGCTTTTAGATAGACTAGGATCAATTACCCTTTTCCAAAATTCAAATGAAAATGTATCGGTGTTTTGTGAGCCAAAATCATCGACAAAAACATTTTTTTCCGGAACCAGTAACAGCTTGCAGTCTAAAGAGGTTTTATTAGCCAAATTGTTTTTTACTTTTAACACAGCATACCTGACTGCTTGATCCCAACCACCATTGATACTGTCAATATATCTCGATTGCATTTCATTAATTTTTGCAAGTTTTTCCGGCTGCTCCAAAAGCTTACTCAAACGGTAAAACATCATTTTTCGCAAAGCTGTGCAAGTCCACCCAATAACAAAAAGAGTAGGTATGTCTAAAAACTCCATAACCAAATCATTAAAATCAATTCTTTTTTTCAAAAAGTCTTCTTTCGTTCTTTTTTTAACAAAAAAAATAATTTTTCCAGATATATTCAAATTTTTAGAGGTTCTAACAGTAGCTAAAAGACCACGATATTTGTTCAGCAGCAACTGGTCACATATGTAACTACTAAGATCTTGCATTAAATTATTGAGGGAGTCTAGTCTGATTACGACTTGTGGAAGGTGTATGTGATACGAATATTTCATTGTACCTTTTTCTACAGACACTCCCGAGCAATCCAAAAGAAACATTGAAGAAGAAGAATTAAAGCGTTTCAAGTACCACCTCCAAATAATACCTAAAACACCATGAGACCTGATCTTCGCACCATCAAAATCTATCACAAGATGTGTCTCGTTTGTGATAATTTCGTTGACAAACGCAACAGAATCACTAGCAAATGCAGCCATAATTCTGTTGTGCAATAACGGTAGGTCCCTTGACGTAAGACGTCTATAGGAATAGCTTAAACCTGTAGTAAAATGTGTGGCGTACGTCTTGTCTTGAATACGACAAAACGGTGTTATTGCATGGTGAGAACTATCTGAGCATTTAAAAGGCTTGTTTTGTTCGCCACTCACATACCACCGCGCGTTTTTTCCATCAATTAACTTCTCACACTCGTATTTGTTTTGTTGAAAAAGCAAGTTCCACTTAGGAGAAAGATAAGGACAAACCTTCATGGCATTAGTCAATATATCCCTGAGTCCATTGTCTTTTTCTTTTTCAATAATAGCTGGAAGTTGTCCAAATAAAAGATGAAGCAGCTGACGTACTCTGTCTAAGCCCAATCCGCTCTGATATACGGCACCCACAATCCCTTCCATTATGTCAGCATGCACCTTTAAATTAAGATCTTTATAGCACTGAAGAATTTTATTAGCAAGCTCTACAGGAATAAGACAAGCAATAACCTCATTGCAGCATAATTTTGTAATAACATCATTATGCCATGGTTCACCTATTAATAAGCCATCAAAAGCCACCAGCAAATCCATCACGGCATCGCCAATAAATTCTAATCTTTCATAGTTATTCTCCTTATCTTCACATTTGTGTGTAAATGCTTGCCTAAGTAACTCAAGTTCTGGAAGATCCTCCAGTTCCAGTTTTTTAGCCATTTCAGTAACAAACTGAGGACTCAAAATGGCACGCCTACGTACCTCTAGTGTTTCCACCAATTTATCTTCACAATTGCAGGTCTTGTAATAAAGATTATTATTCTGTAACCAGCTTTTAAAGTTACTAATAATCTCCCCACGCTTATAAAAACTATTTCCATTTGGCTGAACTTTAGGAAAACTCACATATATTACTTCTTCTTCCTCATTTTCAATAAAATCACGCACAAGGGCCTCTTCGCTGCTCGTATCCAAATTTGTTATTTCAGCTGAAGATTTATCTGTAATAAAATTTTCCATGTAATTACTTAATAAATTATCAATTTCATCGTTGTTAACATTACCATCATCATCATTCATAGCTGTTCTATCAGAACCCAAAATAGCTGCTACATCTTCATGTGTAACATCAGTAGGCAATGCTTCTTTTAATGTTTTTTTCACAAAAAATAAAATGCCGTTGTTATTTTTTTTGTCAGGCAAATCGACCAAACCCGCATCTGTCACGCAAGCAGCAGGTCCAGAAAGAATCGCAACACGACCCGTAAAGTAAAAACATGGAATTACAAAATTTTTTGACACATCTTGGTAAGTTGATATTACTAACCATCTTATTTCCTCTTCTCCTCGTTGCGGAATTTGACGTACAATTATCTTTTCATCTCGCACTGCACCACGAAGGCAAAATTCTAAAAAATATACATTCTTTTTTGACAACTTTTGATCATATTGATTTTCCAGTGGCGTTTCTTGCCGATATTTTGCAAATACGTCAAGAGAGTGACGAGAAAACACATACACAAAATCCCAACTATACAGAAAATAATATCCTTCAATAATTTTTTGTGTAATTTTCAAGTCTTCCAAAAAAATCCATCCATGTTTAGGACAGAGTTCTGGATCACTCACAATTTCATAATGCTGAATAATATCATCAGAAATTCGCTGTGAAACCTCATGTGCGTATAACGCACGGGCACAAAGTTCACCCTCAAATTTACTTGAAAGAACTTTACAAATATTAACTTCAAATCTGTAAAAAAAATCGTGCTCCTTAAAAAGCTGCCGAAATTCCTCCATTGAAAGTACTGGTTGTTTTTTTGTTTCTGCTTCTTCTTTCAGTAATTCATAAACTTTACTCAGTGGTATCCAACCCTCAGAATTATGTACGATGTCAATAAAACCTTTAGGCAACCTATCGGTATAATGCGCTTTTAACCGTAGCAAACGACATAGTTGATTCATCCAAAATGAAACACTTGGCAGTGACAAAGACAAGGATTTACTTTTACCCCCTAAAATGTTGCTTGACTTCTTAAGGCACAAAAGCTTATTACATTCATCTACAACAATTGCGTAGTATTCAAAAATAATTTTCTTCTTATAAACCACCGATTCTTTATTCACATGCTCCACCATCACAGTGTAGCGATTCATCGAGTCAGAATAAACATCATCACCACCTGCAGTAAAAATTTTTCCTTCATCATCTCCATTTTTGTTCTCATTTAATTCCTCTTCTTTTTTTTTTGAAATAATAATCCCATTTTCAGTAAGTTTTTCAACCAATTTTTCAATTAACTTCTCATGTGACAGTTTACCAAATGCTTCATCAGGAAATAACCTGGCGGAAACTGCTGGCAAACTAATTGCGTAAACTCCAATGCGTAACTTCTCTTGTAACACTGGAAGCAAAAAAGAACATATCACGCCTATTTCTCCAGCAGAAAAAATAACTGTCAAAAAACGAAAAAACACCTCTTTTTTACAAAGAGCAGAAGAAAAAAACTTCTTTAAACATAAACCAAATGTTTCATCTAAAACAAGTACGTGTGTCAGTTTTGTTAGTTCCGCTGTATCTCCGTTAGAATACAAAAAAGCATATTCAGAAGCCACTGCCTTTAAAAGTTTGCTCCCACAAAAACTCAGATAGGAAAAACCAGAACCAGAAAAAACATCTAATTTCAAAAAAGTGCAAGAATTCATCAGTTTTTTTCGATGTACTGCGCCAATAACTTCATCAAGGTCATCACAAACTTCAAGAAATTCTGCTCTGGACGGAAATAACTTCAAAAACAGCTCCTCCACTGTAGCCATGTAAACAGAAATAAAACAAAATATAAATAACAAAACCTTTTAAATACCCGAGACTTTGTACAAATAACCAAAACACAAAATAAAAAAAAAAAAAAAAAAAAAAAAAAAAAAAAAAAAAAAAAAAAAAAAAAAAAAAAAAAAAAAAAAAAAAACAATGCGGTAGTTAAATTGCCAAAAAGCTATGAACACAAAAACACGTCAAATTATAACAACATCAGCACTAAACAAAAAAAAAACAAGTTTCCCAGCCCTTACTTTTTTCCTCCAACCACCATCAAAAAAAAAAAAAAAAATGTGCACATACAGTGACAGAATGCTTTGCAAACTACAAGTATAGATTGACCTATGAATTCATTATCATCTGCTCCACCAGCAAAGGCAAATCAGCGGCAACACTCCACGTTACACGTGTTGTGGCAGCGGCAGGCACCACATCGTTCTTATCATCATCAAACAAACACTCCCGCCTCCGCACGTTATTCCAGTAGTTTTCCGCAAATGTGGCAACGGCAGCCTCGTGTGCCTGCGCCTGCGGCACAAACAATGCAACCAACTTCATCAGCCTTTGCCTACCCACCTCACTTCCGCGCCCCGCCTCAAAAAGAAGCCACTCAACGCACTCCTCCCAGTCAGCAAAAGAGCGGTGCTGTGCCCAGCGCTGGGCGGAAGCAAGAAATGCGCTGGCGAGAGGACTTTGTGGCTCGTGCGAGTTCAACAAAATGTCGTCTGCTACGGCCGCGATGTCGGTGCGCAACAACGCCGGCCCCATAACCGCCTCGTCAAAAAGAAATAAACACCGCCGACGGAGTTGCAAAGCGCTTTCAGGCATAAAAAACAAAACACACACACACACAAAAAAAAAAACTCTGGTAAAGTGGCTAGTTAATAAGCCTTGAAGGTAAAAACAAACAAACAAACAAACGTTTAAATAAATAAATATACATTTATATAATAACATTAATAATAATAATATTAATAGCAACAATTAAAAAAAAAAAAAAAAAGCGCAAAAAAAAACAAAAAAAAAAAAAAAATTTTTGCATTCCAGCGTTTTTATAAAGATCTTGCACAAATGTAAAAAACAGTATCATTTTAGTGTTCTATCAGCTGCACAACTGACGCCAAAACTCCAAGTCGACTTCACCGGAAACATCACTTTCAGCCATGTCTACACTTCCCATAACCAAATCGCAATGCCCAATGTCATCGTCCTGCATGAGTGTGTGTGGTACCACACTGTCGCTCTTTTCTTGCGCCAAATCCAAAGATGGTGTATGAGAGCGTAAGGAGCAAGACGTGCCACCGCCATCCACAGGCAATTCAGCCACTGCGGTGTCTAACGGGCTGCTGCCAAGACGCTCAAAGGCGCTCTCAAGCAGCACTGCTACAAGATCAGCAACCCCAAAATCGCAGGGCCCCTGCTCCACCCGCTGCGCAAGCTCCCGCAAAGAATCAGTATTGGTCCTATCGATCAACGACCACTCATAGAAGATCGCAGCACATAATATGCGATGCTGCAGACTGCCTGCAACAAACAGAAGAAGTGTTTTCATATCCGGCGCAGAAAGCAGCGTTGCGCCAAGAGCCACTAAATGCACAAGATTGATGGTACCAAACGGCGTGCAGAGCCCTTGCGCGTCGTCCAGCACACGAGCAAGCTCCACCAACTCTGCCGTGGGCACGAGCGCGACGCCGGCCGGCAGCTCCCGCGCCAGGGACTCTATCGGAACAAACGGGGCGGCAGCGACGAGTCCGGCGGCTCCCCGTGCGGGGTCGGGCGCAGAGCCTGAGGCCTCCGCTTTGCGTATCATCGCCTCGCCGTAATGCAGGAGACTTACAACTTGTTCTTCTGTTATACTAATTGACAGTGCACGTTTCTCGCGAGCTGACCACTGAGCAAAAAACTCGTGCAGGGCCATGTACATGGCGCGGGCGTTGGTGTGAAGCAAAGGCAGTTGTGGGTGGCGTAACAGGGCGCGGCTCATGCGGCGAGCAATAATACGGAACTGTTCAGACAATGTACTGTCTCCATTCTCATTGTTGTGATCATTTAAAGAAGAAACTTTTGTCACTAACATGTCGCAAGTTGCCATTAACGCAACTCAATTTATTGCGCTCTTTACGGGTTTGTCCATTATATGTATAGATTTTATCATAAATAATAAAAAAGTTTAGCAATTAACCCCCCCCCCCCCCAAAAAAAAAAAAAAAAAAAAAAAAAAAAAAAAAAAAAAAAAAAAAAAAAAAAAAAAAAAAAAAAAAAAAAAAAAAAACCCCCCCCAAAAAAAAAAAAAAAAAAAAAATAATAATAATAATAATAAAAATAAATAAATAATAATAATAAATTAATTAATTAATTAAAAGGTATACAAAAACTTATAAGATCCTTTTAACATTTCAAGATAAAAGCAAAAATAAACCATTTCAGTATATTACCAATAATGTAGCTAATAAACAAGGGGTAATAACGTACAAAAAAAAAAAAAAAAAACACTCAACACAGATTCACACATATTGATAATAGCATAATAATTGAATCACTTCACTTTTGCCTAAAATAATAAAAAACATACCCGCAAGCAAACAAACAACAAGAACAAAAGTATTATAGTTGTAATAAATGTATATACTCTTTTTTTGGCACAACAATCACTAAACGTTTGTCGTACCTCATACTCCAAAAGTCCCAATACTAATAACTTTCACCAAAAAATGCAGTAACGCATCTATAAACTGTTATTATCACACACACCTACAGATACATATATATATATATGCATATACACTCAATAACATAATAATAAAAAAGCTAAATAAATACACATACAGTAATCATTTTACTTTGCTACCTATATACGTCTCTGCACATCCTAAGATCACAGTTCACGACCCTTTTGTCCTTCCATCACAATAGTACAGTCACACGCACACACATCCACAAATATTTTATTTCTAATTATACTACCTTCACACAATTCATTTCTCTTTCCCTCCCTCTTTATATATATATATATATTACACATCGTCTCAAGATCATACTTTTTCTATCTCCCTTACGTTTATATGTTTTTCCCAACGTTAAAACACCCTCATTTGCATGGCCACCAAAATTCGTCAAATGCGTTGGGGTATGTATAGCGGTATACAAATGTCTTTCTATATTTAATTTCTCTACCACGCGAGTCTTTGTACACACCAAGTTCTAACTCCACATTACGCCACTCACGAGCAAAACGGCGGACACGATCCACACGAGTTTCCCCAGGAATACGTTTCTTCACATGAGCGTTAATATCCTCATGAACAGAGTCCCATTGTGGACTTGGCTGACGCACAAATTTTGATCGCAATGACGTAACAAATGGGCTAAAAACAAATAAACCAGTAGTTTCGTTTTGTGACAAGGCACTACGCAAACACACACGGCGCATTAGTGCAAATAAATAAACACTAATTTCTACACAAAAACAAAAATAAAAATAAAAACAAAAATAATTTTTTTTTTTTTTTTTTTTTTTTTTTTTGGCGGCTGTATGCGTATGTATACACTTCTAAATAAAAAATAAAAAAAAAAAATAAATATTCTCTGCTACAAAAAAAATATATATATATATAATAATAACAATAATAATAATAATAACTAATAGTCAATAAGACCAAAAGGAAAATAAAAATATCCAAAAACACACACATATATATATATATATATATATATATATATATATCTGTATGTATGTATTACAAATATATACTATTTGTACTTTATAAAAGCAAACCACACCTAGTATAAATGATAACGTTATCTTATCTCTCACCATATATATATATATATATATATATATATATATATCACTCTAGTCATTTTATTGCATTTTTTTTTTCTCTTTTTATTTAAAAATTAAAGCAACAATAAACAAAAAAAAAAAAAAAAAAAAAAAAAAAAAAAATTTTTTTTAAAAATTAAAAATTTTTTTTTTTATTTTTAAAAACCAATTTAATCAATATTTTTTTCCTTTTAATTAAAACACAAAAAATTAATTT